>JAWQFJ010018353.1:0-20760 GCA_034096865.1 Theodoxus fluviatilis
GTTGTGGTTATATCGTATAGTGGGTTGGGAATTATCTGCCAAGCCATAGTGTATTTTGATATTTGCTGCCAAGCCAGTGTTGATGTTGGGATTGATATGGTGAATGGAGTTTTGGAAGGGAAAATGAACAGTGAACCTTGTTTTCCTTCCAATACAGAAATGAACTTAGTGGAACGTTTGGGAGGATGTATTATTCACCTCGATTCACGCTCTACCATTGACCAATCTGCAGTGAACTTTTCAGGGAAACGGACTAATGAAACGGCTTGGTTATTGTTCAATGGGAGAAGTAGATGACTATATGAACATTTGATTGGTCATTTGATACGAGATCGTGAATCAAGACATCCTAAAACGCTGTGATTGGTTGAGAACAACAGGTAGACTTTTGCCGTTGTATTTAAACCCTTGCTTTGGGATCACGGGCGTGCCCGTAGCCGAATTTTCATCGAGACAGCCCATGTGTAGGACGGCGCCCTGTCTCAAA
Organism: Theodoxus fluviatilis; assembly: GCA_034096865.1. NCBI lineage: Eukaryota > Metazoa > Mollusca > Gastropoda > Cycloneritida > Neritidae > Theodoxus > Theodoxus fluviatilis. The sequence continues at coordinate 488 of JAWQFJ010018353.1, forward strand.
GAGTTCACGAGGTGGACATGTGTGAAAACTGATGGAATTTTCGTCCACTGATGGACTAATTCCCAGTGACCCTCTCTTCAAACGTCTATGGATAGACAACGGGAAAAATGGAGGACTGTTCTCACTTCTGCCCGGAGGGAGAGACAACTTAAGGTATTGCAATATTTTGTTCTTGCAACGTTTTCCTCTCCTGAGTGAATTATCTGCTGACCACCCTGTGAGGAGAAATTCTCTAGAAATTTCTCCCACTTTTGAGAAAGCCACCTTCAAGAAAGCTCTGACCCCCTCTCGCCTCGCCCCCTCCTCGTCGCCGTCTCAGCTCGCCTGTCGTCTGCTCAACGACGTCTGCCCGCCTGCCGCCTTCTAACCCGCTTGACGTCAGACTACACGTTGATGCAAGAGCCCTCCATCTCCGGAACCAAGTGCAAGTCCCCGCCTCACCCTCCACCACGAGAGTGGGGAAATCTCCACGCCTCATCACCAGAGGAAAATCTCCAGTTTCGTCGTGTATGTGCAGTGAGTCCATGAATGGATATTCCCCCTAACCCCCTCTCCCATCGTGTGTGTGTGTAATCTCATTTACTGGAAAAGTAGCCTGTTTTGCTGGCTACGGATTGGCTGGACGCCACACCAAGTTGCGTACGTGAGTACAGGTTTCCCATCCTGGCTTGGCAGCCCTCTTAGTTAATTATTTAATTCTGGGGAAGGGTTCATTATATTTTACAATGCGTTTCAGTATCACCATGCCTTATTTATTCATTGTGTTGAAACTTATCACTCTTGACCAATTTGATTATTATTGATTAAAGCTGAATTTGAATTTGATTTATGAAGCCCAGTCATTCATTTGCGTCCAATCGTCATCCTTGTGCGAATGGTTTTGATTGGAAGGTGCCAAGTAGTACGGAATTCCCTAGACATTTAACGAGCCACAGAAAAGATTGATAATCTTTTAATACTACTTGTGACAACAGCGTACAATCCGGCTCTGTAATCCTTTACACAGCTTACTAGAAAAGGAGCTCTATGCTCCCAAAAGCTCGGCACATCAAAACTTCATCAACAGTACCGAGACTTCGAGACACTAAAGAATTCGCCACACGAGTCCACAAAACTTCGTGGCGCATCAGAATTCTTGACGATTCAAAACTTCGTCATTTCCTAAGGGATGAATAACGATTGTCTGCCTACCTGTCGTCCCAGAGACTTCGCCACGAGTTGACCAAACGGCCCTTTTCAAGACCACATAACATACAGTGTTCAAAAAAAGTAGGGGATATTGAGTTTGAAGCATAAAAATCAGATGAATCTTAGAAGGCAGGAATTATTTATTGATGGTCATGGATAGCCACCCCATTGCCCTACATTTTCACACCATTGACCTAGTTCCTGGATGCTCGTGCAAAAAAGTAAATTAACGCAAGGCAGTTTGGGGTCAATGCCCCATTTTCACACAAAGGTTTTCTGCGTCAAAAACACGTGCAAATCGAATAATTTTGACTGTAATCATGCTGCGGCTAAGAGAAGAGCAAAGATGGGTCGGAGTCGGAATGCTACAGACCAAAAGTCTACAGGTGAACGTGGCAAGACACCTTGGTGTTTCACAGTCTGTCATCAGCAGACTGTGGAACCGCTACCGTAATACCGGAGAAGTTGTCGACAGGCCTAGAAGTGGGCGACCAAGAATAACCACCCGTCGTCAAGACTTGATCATCACCAATCATGCTCAACGAAACAACACCCAAAGTGCTACCCGGTTGAGACAACACCTCCAACGGGTAGCGGGGTTCAAGTCTCCACCCATACCATCCGAAACTGGTTGCACGACGCTCAGGTGAACGCATTTAGACCGCAGATAGTGTTGCCTCTCACACCACGCCATCGCCAAGCAAGAAGCGCCTGGTGCCGCATCCACCAATGATGGACCAGGCGCCCATGGGGTGACGTGATGTTTTCGGACGAATCGAGGTTCGAGCTGGACTTCAATGATGACCGGGTGCGGATTTAGAGGCATCGTGGAGACCGTTATCATGAGGACAACATGATTGCTCACCACCGCTTTGGACGGGGCAGCGTTATGGTGTGGGGTGGCATCACCAGCACTGGCAGAACGCCCCTTCATATGTGCCAGGGCAATAGCATTGGTGTCTACTACCGGGACAACATCATTGATCCACTTGTTGTGCCCTTTGCACGCCGCCATGGGCCGGGATTCATCTTGCAGGATGCCAATGCCCCAGCTCATGGAGCAAATGTCGTCAGAAATCACCTGCAAAAACGGCAGATCAATTCCCTGCCATGGCCATCGATGTCCCCCGACCTGTCCCCTATTGGAAACCTGTGGGACTTTCTGGGGAGACGTGTCCGGGATGTCGTTCCAGCTCCCCAGAACCTTCAGCAGCTGGCCCTTGTCCTTCAGCAGGAATGGGCTGCAATTCCTCAAGCAACCATCAGGCAGCACATCAACAGCATGAGGAGGCGCTGCACAGCCTGTTTTACCTTTAACAGAGGCCCAACCCGTTATTAGAGACATTCAGAACTTTAGTTATTTTTGAAATGTCACCCTGCTTTGAGGGGAAGCGTGTAAAAAGTCACGTGACTAATTTTGTTGTTGATTTTTGCTTTGAAAATGTTATTAACATGCTGTTGCATTCATAATGAAATAAAACAAGTCTCTGATTATAAACGGAATTTGGTTATAGTCTCATTTATATCAATATCCTCTACGTTTTTTGAACACTGTATCACGTAAGTAGATAGGAGTGGCTTAGCTAGTCACCTTGTGCCTCTGGTAACCTTTTTCGCCCGAACCAGTACTCCATCGAGTTGTGTGTGTTTGTGTGTGTGCGTCGTTCTTTCTGTCTGTTCTCTCTGTCTTTATGTCTCTGGCAATCTCTGTCTCTGTCTCTCTCTGTCTCTGTCTCTGTCTCTCTCTGTCCCCTATTGGAAACCTGTGGGACTTTCTGGGGAGACGTGTCCGGGATGTCGTTCCAGCTCCCCAGAACCTTCAGCAGCTGGCCCTTGTCCTTCAGCAGGAATGGGCTGCAATTCCTCAAGCAACCATCAGGCAGCACATCAACAGCATGAGGAGGCGCTGCACAGCCTGTTTTACCTTTAACAGAGGCCCAACCCGTTATTAGAGACATTCAGAACTTTAGTTATTTTTGAAATGTCACCCTGCTTTGAGGGGAAGCGTGTAAAAAGTCACGTGACTAATTTTGTTGTTGATTTTTGCTTTGAAAATGTTATTAACATGCTGTTGCATTCATAATGAAATAAAACAAGTCTCTGATTATAAACGGAATTTGGTTATAGTCTCATTTATATCAATATCCTCTACGTTTTTTGAACACTGTATCACGTAAGTAGATAGGAGTGGCTTAGCTAGTCACCTTGTGCCTCTGGTAACCTTTTTCGCCCGAACCAGTACTCCATCGAGTTGTGTGTGTTTGTGTGTGTGCGTCGTTCTTTCTGTCTGTTCTCTCTGTCTTTATGTCTCTGGCAATCTCTGTCTCTGTCTCTCTCTGTCTCTGTCTCTGTCTCTCTCTGTCTCTCTCTCTCTGTGTCTCTCTCTGTCTCTCTCTGTCTCTGTCTGTCTCTGTCTCTCTCTCTTTCTCTCTCTCTCTCTCTTTCTGTCTCTGTCTCTCTCTCTCTCTCTCTCTCTCTCTCTCTCTCTCTCTCTCTCTCTCTCTTGTGAGTTCTATCATACGAGCTGTCAAATATTGGCTCAGGTTGCGTAGGATGCCGGTGAACAGGCAACCAAAGCAAGCCTACCTCATGTTGCGGAATCCGACCGTACCAGGCAGACTTAGCTGGCCAAATGCAATAGAAGAATGCCTGTTCAAGATCGGCTACGGGTGTGGGGGGGAAAATGGTGGCGTCGCAAACGAAGATTTTCCTGCGAGCTCTGAACATAAGATTGCGAGATTGCTTCCGTCAGGAGTAGAACACAAAGATTAATGAAAGTGACTATATCTCAATGTACAGATTATTAAAAGAGGAATTTAAATGCGAAAGCTGTCTAAATGATATTACCATTAAGAAATTCAGAGGTTCTTTCATAAAGTTTAGACTAGGAATATACGAGTTTCGTATAAACAAAAGATACAATGATGTATTAACAGCAGACAGTCGCCGCCCATTCTGTCCAGATGTAATGGAAAGTGAATATCACTTCATATTTGATTGCCAAAAAGACTATGATTTGAAAAAACAAATTCGTGATGAAATATCTTCACAAAGCGACTCACTTGAGTCTTGCCTACCTGACCGATGGCTGGGATGTTCATAAAACGAGAGATATTGCCACGTTTATATTCTATGCGTCAAATTACGTTGGCAGTTGGTCGAGGAATTGGTAATCCTGAATGGAGAGTAAATTGTTTATGATATTTTAAGTGTACAGATGTCCATACTACAGCTTTGGTCATCATGTATATGACAACTTAAAAGCATGTACAAAGACAGGAGATTGCGATGTGTTTATTCTATGCATGCGTGGTAATGACGGCAGAGCGACGATGCGAAAACCCCAAACGAGGAGGTGATTGTGTTTTTATGCTGCTTTTAAGTATACAATATTGCTCATATTACAGATCCAATTCCCTCCAGTATCAATGTATGTAAGGCTGAGCCAAACATCGTGTATAAGAATCACATTGCCCCTAATTGACACATCTTGTACAGACTGAGATTTGATGGGATTCTGTTCCTGTACATAATTAACCGATAACGACGTCGAGATGACTTAAGTAAATACCAACAACACAGGTACAGATTAACTTTTATTTTATATCTAACAGCCCCAAATGTACATGCATATACAATAGGTGTGCACAATCTTTAGCTCCATTTATGTAAATCAGACAAAGAACTTGTTTGGATGACAGAATCAACCACTTTATGTTTTATTCTAATGGGTCGTTGGCCGAAAATAAAGTCAAAGTCAAAAGTCACTCTCTCTCTCCCTCTCTCTCTCTCTCTCTCTTCTCTCTCTCTCTCTCTCTCTCTCTTTCTCTCTCTCTCTCTCTCTCTCTCTCTCTCTCTCCATGTACCAAATAATATTATATTAATACTTTATTTTTTTTCATTCATTTGTTTGTTTGTGAGTTTATTTATTATTTTTTTGTTTATTCATTCATCGCATCAATTATCCTGCTTACCGTTGTTTCGTTTTCTTGTGGCACCTCTTTATCTCTACCCCTACATTTCATCCCTTGTCATTTTCTCATGTTGCTTCTCTACAAGCAGCTCTGTGTTATATGATACTACGCATCTCCCCACTCCCTTTTAGCGTCTGCGCCTCGTAACCTTCCTCTTAATTTCCCCAGAACAATTTCTGCGTCTTGCTTTTTGTTGCGGTTCAGATTATTTTTTTCTTAGATGGTGGAAGGTGAAAATTGAGAGTTCGGTTTTGGTGGGAATATGCCTTGGCTTCGAAGTTTGACCAGTATGAGTCAAATTGGGTAATGATGCTATCGCGGTTTGATCGGTTCGGGGCGGTTGCGCATGCGCTGTGGGTGAACAATTCAACCCAGAAGCGCTTGTAAGATCAGTTGACTGCAAGACGCCAGAGTATGCAGACGTGTGTCAAGCAACTCCGTGTTGAAGGGTGGAACTACACGTTAACATTTTTTTCTAATCTTCCCTTACTCTCTGAAAGTTTGTGCCAAAAGGACAGCGTTTTCCATGTTCGAAGATGCAACCCCCACAAGACTCTTGAACAAGATATTGCCTGAAAAACTTTATCGTTTGTGTTCTTGCGGAATGCTCCAGAAAGTGTGTGAAACCGCAAATGTATGGCCTTTTCTCTTGTCTCGAGGGATAGCCTTGAGAGAGAGAGAGAGAGAGAGAGAGAGAGAGAGAGAGAGAGAGAGAGAGAGAGAATCACTGTCCACTCCTTAGTGGATATCAGTTTCAAAGAGAAGTTTCATCCATGGAAATTGAGAACTGATTGCACGTGTCTACCTGAACGTCTGAGTACTTTTGGTTCAACTTTTATTTCGGGAGAATAGGAAAGCAGATCGCCCTTCAATCACAGATTGTAGGCTGACTTGATTGTTTAAGCTTGCTCCTTTCGCATTGAATTTGATTATGATATGATTAGTTCTCATTAAAAATCATCTTTAATAAAGATTGTGTTGCGTCCTGTGAATGGGGGATGTAAGAAAGAGATTGAATTAATTATTACCCCTTCCACAACTAGTGAAACTCCTAGACCCAAAAGCCGAAATAACCATTCCGTGAAATGTGAGTGTGGAGGGAGGTGGTACTTTTGCCTGTGCTAAGTAATCCTCTTGTTCGTGGTGTTCGATCTGCGCCTCCTCATACTTCTACTCCTCTTCCTGCTTCTATTTCTCTCGCTGCTTCCATTCCTCTTCTTGCTCTTATTCCTCTTCCTGTTTCCATTCCTCTTTGTTCTTCTATTCCTCTTCCTGCTTCTATTCCTCCTTTGGCTCCTATTCCTCTTCCTGCTTCCATTCCTCTTCTTGCTCTTATTCCTCTTCCTGTTTCCATTCCTCTTTATTCGTCTATTCCTCTTCCTGCTTCCATTCCTCCTTTGGCTTCTATTCCTCTTCCTGCTTTCATTCGTCTTCCTACTTCTATCCATCTTCCTGCTTGCGTTGCTCTTCCTGCTTTCATTCATCTTCCTGCCTCTGTTCCTCTTCCTGGTTCCATTTCTCTTCCTGCTTCCATTTCTCTTCCGGTTTGTATTCCTCTTCTTGAGCCTATTACTCTTCCTGCTTCCATTCCTCTTCCTGCTTCCTCTTTCTGCCTCTACTTCTCTTTTTGATTCTATTTGTTTTTCTGCCTCCATTTCGTTTCCTTATTCTACTTCTCCTCCTGCTTCTATTCCTCTTTCTGCTTTTGTTCCTCTTTTTGCGTCTACTCCTCTTTCTGCTTCTATTCCTCTTTCTGCTTCTACCTCTCTTTCCACCTCTATTCCTCTCCCTGCTTCTATTTCTTTGTCTGCTTCAATTCCTCTTCCTGCGCCTGCTCCTCTTTCTGCTTCCATTTCTCTTTGTCCTTATATTCCTCACCCCTGCGTCTACTCCTCTCTCTGTTTCTATTCCTCACCCTGTTTTCAGTCCTCTTCCTGCTTTCATTCCTCTTCCTACTTTCATTCCTCTTCCTGCTTTCAGTCCTCTTCCTGCTTTCATCCCTCTTCCTGCTTTCATCCCTCTTCCTGCTTTCATCCCTCTTCCTGCTTCCATTCCTCTTCCTGCTTTCATTTCTCTTCCTGCTTCCATTCCTCTTCCTACTTCCATTCTTCTTCCTGCTTTCATTCCTCTTCCTACTTTCATTCCTCTTCCTGCTTCCATTTCTCTTCCTGCTTTCATCCCTCTTCCTACTTCCATTCCTCTTCCTGCTTTCAGTCCTCTTCCTGCTTCCATTCATCTTCCTACTTCCATTTCTCTTCCTGCTTTCATTCCTCTTCCTATTTTCATTCCTCTTCCTGCTTTCATTCCTCTTCCTGCTTTCACCCCTCTTCCTACTTCCATTCCTCTTCCTGCTTTCAGTCCTCTTCCTGCTTCCATTCCTCTTCCTACTTCCATTCCTCTACCTGCTTTCATCCCTCTTCCTACTTCTACTCCTTTTCCTGCCATAACTTCTCTTCCCGCTTCCATTCTTTTTTCACCTTCTATTTCTCTTCATGCTTCTACTCATCATTCTGCTTGTATTTCTATTCCTGCTTTTATTTCTCTTCCTGCTTCTATTTCTCTTATTGCTTCTGTTTCTCCTGCTTTTGTTCTTCTTCCTGCCTCTGTCCCTCTTCCAGCTTCTACTATAACTCTTTCTGCTTCTATTCATCTTCCTGCTTCCATTCCTCTTCTTGCGTCTATTCCTCTTCCTGATTGTATTTCTCTGTTTGCTTCCATTCCTCTTCTTGCGTCTATTCCTCTTCCAGATTGTATTTCTCTGTTTGCTTCTATTCCTCTTCCTGCTTCAATTCCTCTACCCTTACAGGTAGATGAATTGAAGCAGGAAGAGGAATAGAAGCAAACGGCATGTTCCCGTTCCACCGTTTCCCATTTCGCCGTTTCCCATTTCACCGTTTCCCGTTTTGCCGTTTCCCGTTTCGCCGTATTAATCAAGTAAGTGCCACTTTGCCGTAAAAGTGAGATACATAGAAATCAAGATGTCAAAAAGCCGTCTATACGTCTCTCCCTTTTTGACTGGCAAAAACGCATAGATCACCGGGGTCATGACATCATACTGCATCACGTGTATTGTATACAACTGCGTGAACAAGATTGTAGTCATCCAGAAAGTTCCGTCCATGAACAACTTGTCAGAAGCGCACATTCTGTTCACATTCCCTTCAGTTCCAAAGATCAGAATATTGCCACATGTCCGTCAGAAACATGGAGGAAACGTCTCCCATCCACAGTTTCGCTGATGGGCGGCTGGATGTCCACTTCACTGCATGTTTGTGGAAGTACTGGCAGAAATTTCCTTTTTTCTCTGTAGAGGGAAGACTTCACTTGATGGTATTTGGCGGAAAATCCAGCAATTTCATCAGCATTGTCGCGAGCGTTCATTTCTCTCAATGCCTCGTTGTACAGTTGTTTTACAGAACGGTCAGGTTGTTCTGAGCATTTTCTTTTTACCCCTGCTACCAGCATTTTTGCCTCCATCTGAGCATGGGAAGCTGGATGAGAATGATCCCCGGAGACCTATATAAACAGACAGAAAGAGAGAAAAAATAGTCAGTCTCCATGGCAGGTCTGCCGGCTTGGGGACCATACACTCATTTCATCATCATTATCATCATCAATCAATCATCATCAATCAATCATCAATCATCAATCAATAATCATCAATCATCAATCATCAATCAATAATCATCAATCATCAATCATCAATCATCAATCATCATCATCAATCATCAATCATCATCAATCATCAATCGCCAATCATCAATCATCATTCATCATCATCAATCACCAATCATCATCGATCATCATCAATCATCAATCATCAATCATCATCAATCATCATCAATCATCAATCATCAATCATCAATCATCATCAATCATCAATCATCATCAATCATCAATCATCATCAATCATCATCAATCATCAATCATCATCAATCATCAATCATCATCAATCATCAATTATCATCAATCATCAATCATCATCAATCATCATCAATCATCAATCATCATCAATCATCATCAATCATCAATCATCATCAATCATCAATCATCAATCATCAATCATCATCAATCATCAATCATCATCAATCATCATCAATCATCAATCAATCATCATCAATCATCATCAGTCATCATCAATCATCTTCAATCATCAATTAATCATCATCAATCATCATCAATCATCATCAATCATCATCAATCATCAATCATCATCAATCATCATCAGTCATCATCAATCATCATCAATCATCATCAATCATTATCAATCATCATCAATCATCAATCATTATCAATCATCATCAATCATCTTCAATCATCACCAATCATCACCAATCATCACCAATCATCCATCATCATCAATCATCATCAATCATCATCAATCATCTTCAATCATCATCCATCATCCATCATTATCCATCATCATCCATCATCATCCATCATCATCCATCATCCATCATCATCCATCATCATACATCATCCTCATCATCCTTCATCCATCATCCATCATCCATCATCCATCATCCATCAATCATCATCCATCCTCCTCCATCCTCCTCCATCATCCATCCTCCATCCTTCTTCATCCTCCTCCATCCTCCATCAACCCATCCATCAACCCATCCATCAACCCATCCATCAACCCATCCATCAACCCATCCATCAACCCATCCATCAACCCATCCATCAACCCATCCATCAACCCACCCATCAACCCACCCATCAACCATCGCTGCAGTGGGTTGATGGATGGGTTGATGGATGGGTTGATGGATGGGTTGATGGATGGGTTGATGGATGGGTTGATGGATGGGTTGATGGATGGGTTGATGGATGGGTTGATGGATGGGTTGATGGATGGGTTGATGGAGGATGGAGGAGGATGAAGAAGGATGGAGGATGGATGATGGAGGAGGATGGAGGAGGATGGATGATGATTGATGGATGATGGATGATGGATGATGGATGATGGATGAAGGATGATGAGGATGATGTATGATGATGGATGATGATGGATGATGGATGATGATGGATGATGATGGATGATGATGGATAATGATGGATGATGGATGATGATTGAAGATGATTGATGATGATTGATGATGATTGATGATGATGGATGATTGGTGATGATTGGTGATGATTGGTGATGATTGAAGATGATTGATGATGATTGATAATGATTGATGATTGATGATGATTGATAATGATTGATGATGATTGATGATGATTGATGATGACTGATGATGATTGATGATGATTGATGATTGATGATGATTGATGATGATTGATGATGATTGATGATGATTAATTGATGATTGAAGATGATTGATGATGACTGATGATGATTGATGATGGATTGATTGATGATTGATGATGATTGATGATGATTGATGATTGATGATGATTGATGATTGATGATTGATGATTGATGATGATTGATGATTGATGATGATTGATGATGATTGATGATTGATGATGATTGATGATGATTGATGATTGATGATGATTGATGATTGATGATGATTGATGATTGATGATGATTGATGATTGATGATGATTGATGATGATTGATGATTGATGATGATTGATGATTGATGATGATTGATGATTGATGATTGATGATTGATGATGATTGATGATGATTGATGATTGATGATTGATGATGATCGATGATGATTGGTGATTGATGATGATGAATGATGATTGATGATTGGCGATTGATGATTGATGATGATTGATGATTGATGATGATGATTGATGATTGATGATTGATGATTGATGATTATTGATTGATGATTGATGATTGATGATTATTGATTGATGATTGATGATTGATTGATGATGATTGATTGATGATGATAATGATGATGAAATGAGTGTATGGTCCCCAAGCCGGCAGACCTGCCATGGAGACTGACTATTTTTTCTCTCTTTCTGTCTGTTTATATAGGTCTCCGGGGATCATTCTCATCCAGCTTCCCATGCTCAGATGGAGGCAAAAATGCTGGTAGCAGGGGTAAAAAGAAAATGCTCAGAACAACCTGACCGTTCTGTAAAACAACTGTACAACGAGGCATTGAGAGAAATGAACGCTCGCGACAATGCTGATGAAATTGCTGGATTTTCCGCCAAATACCATCAAGTGAAGTCTTCCCTCTACAGAGAAAAAAGGAAATTTCTGCCAGTACTTCCACAAACATGCAGTGAAGTGGACATCCAGCCGCCCATCAGCGAAACTGTGGATGGGAGACGTTTCCTCCATGTTTCTGACGGACATGTGGCAATATTCTGATCTTTGGAACTGAAGGGAATGTGAACAGAATGTGCGCTTCTGACAAGTTGTTCATGGACGGAACTTTCTGGATGACTACAATCTTGTTCACGCAGTTGTATACAATACACGTGATGCAGTATGATGTCATGACCCCGGTGATCTATGCGTTTTTGCCAGTCAAAAAGGGAGAGACGTATAGACGGCTTTTTGACATCTTGATTTCTATGTATCTCACTTTTACGGCAAAGTGGCACTTACTTGATTAATACGGCGAAACGGGAAACGGCAAAACGGGAAACGGTGAAATGGGAAACGGCGAAATGGGAAACGGTGGAACGGGAACATGCCGTTTGCTTCTATTCCTCTTCCTGCTTCAATTCATCTACCTGTAAGGGTAGAGGAATTGAAGCAGGAAGAGGAATAGAAGCAAACAGAGAAATACAATCTGGAAGAGGAATAGACGCAAGAAGAGGAATGGAAGCAAACAGAGAAATACAATCAGGAAGAGGAATAGACGCAAGAAGAGGAATGGAAGCAGGAAGATGAATAGAAGCAGAAAGAGTTATAGTAGAAGCTGGAAGAGGGACAGAGGCAGGAAGAAGAACAAAAGCAGGAGAAACAGAAGCAATAAGAGAAATAGAAGCAGGAAGAGAAATAAAAGCAGGAATAGAAATACAAGCAGAATGATGAGTAGAAGCATGAAGAGAAATAGAAGGTGAAAAAAGAATGGAAGCGGGAAGAGAAGTTATGGCAGGAAAAGGAGTAGAAGTAGGAAGAGGGATGAAAGCAGGTAGAGGAATGGAAGTAGGAAGAGGAATGGAAGCAGGAAGAGGACTGAAAGCAGGAAGAGGAATGGAAGTAGGAAGAGGGGTGAAAGCAGGAAGAGGAATGAAAGCAGGAAGAGGAATGAAAATAGGAAGAGGAATGAAAGCAGGAAGAGAAATGGAAGTAGGAAGATGAATGGAAGCAGGAAGAGGACTGAAAGCAGGAAGAGGAATGGAAGTAGGAAGAGGGATGAAAGCAGGAAGAGAAATGGAAGCAGGAAGAGGAATGAAAGTAGGAAGAGGAATGAAAGCAGGAAGAAGAATGGAAGTAGGAAGAGGAATGGAAGCAGGAAGAGAAATGAAAGCAGGAAGAGGAATGGAAGCAGGAAGAGGGATGAAAGCAGGAAGAGGGATGAAAGCAGGAAGAGGGATGAAAGCAGGAAGAGGACTGAAAGCAGGAAGAGGAATGAAAGTAGGAAGAGGAATGAAAGCAGGAAGAGGACTGAAAACAGGGTGAGGAATAGAAACAGAGAGAGGAGTAGACGCAGGGGTGAGGAATATAAGGACAAAGAGAAATGGAAGCAGAAAGAGGAGCAGGCGCAGGAAGAGGAATTGAAGCAGACAAAGAAATAGAAGCAGGGAGAGGAATAGAGGTGGAAAGAGAGGTAGAAGCAGAAAGAGGAATAGAAGCAGAAAGAGGAGTAGACGCAAAAAGAGGAACAAAAGCAGAAAGAGGAATAGAAGCAGGAGGAGAAGTAGAATAAGGAAACGAAATGGAGGCAGAAAAACAAATAGAATCAAAAAGAGAAGTAGAGGCAGAAAGAGGAAGCAGGAAGAGGAATGGAAGCAGGAAGAGTAATAGGCTCAAGAAGAGGAATACAAACCGGAAGAGAAATGGAAGCAGGAAGAGAAATGGAACCAGGAAGAGGAACAGAGGCAGGAAGATGAATGAAAGCAGGAAGAGCAACGCAAGCAGGAAGATGGATAGAAGTAGGAAGACGAATGAAAGCAGGAAGAGGAATAGAAGCCAAAGGAGGAATGGAAGCAGGAAGAGGAATAGACGAATAAAGAGGAATGGAAACAGGAAGAGGAATAAGAGCAAGAAGAGGAATGGAAGCAGGAAGAGGAATAGGAGCCAAAGGAGGAATAGAAGCAGGAAGAGGAATAGAAGAACAAAGAGGAATGGAAACAGGAAGAGGAATAAGAGCAAGAAGAGGAATGGAAGCAGCGAGAGAAATAGAAGCAGGAAGAGGAGTAGAAGTATGAGGAGGCGCAGATCGAACACCACGAACAAGAGGATTACTTAGCACAGGCAAAAGTACCACCTCCCTCCACACTCACATTTCACGGAATGGTTATTTCGGCTTTTGGGTCTAGGAGTTTCACTAGTTGTGGAAGGGGTAATAATTAATTCAATCTCTTTCTTACATCCCCCATTCACAGGACGCAACACAATCTTTATTAAAGATGATTTTTAATGAGAACTAATCATATCATAATCAAATTCAATGCGAAAGGAGCAAGCTTAAACAATCAAGTCAGCCTACAATCTGTGATTGAAGGGCGATCTGCTTTCCTATTCTCCCGAAATAAAAGTTGAACCAAAAGTACTCAGACGTTCAGGTAGACACGTGCAATCAGTTCTCAATTTCCATGGATGAAACTTCTCTTTGAAACTGATATCCACTAAGGAGTGGACAGTGATTCTCTCTCTCTCTCTCTCTCTCTCTCTCTCTCTCTCTCTCTCTCTCTCTCTCTCAAGGCTATCCCTCGAGACAAGAGAAAAGGCCATACATTTGCGGTTTCACACACTTTCTGGAGCATTCCGCAAGAACACAAACGATAAAGTTTTTCAGGCAATATCTTGTTCAAGAGTCTTGTGGGGGTTGCATCTTCGAACATGGAAAACGCTGTCCTTTTGGCACAAACTTTCAGAGAGTAAGGGAAGATTAGAAAAAAATGTTAACGTGTAGTTCCACCCTTCAACACGGAGTTGCTTGACACACGTCTGCATACTCTGGCGTCTTGCAGTCAACTGATCTTACAAGCGCTTCTGGGTTGAATTGTTCACCCACAGCGCATGCGCAACCGCCCCGAACCGATCAAACCGCGATAGCATCATTACCCAATTTGACTCATACTGGTCAAACTTCGAAGCCAAGGCATATTCCCGCCAAAACCGAACTCTCAATTTTCACCTTCCACCATCTAAGAAAAAAAAAAATCTGAACCGCAACAAAAAGCAAGACGCAGAAATTGTTCTGGGGAAATTAAGAGGAAGGTTACGAGGCGCAGACGCTAAAAGGGAGTGGGGAGATGCGTAGTATCATATAACACAGAGCTGCTTGTAGAGAAGCAACATGAGAAAATGACAAGGGATGAAATGTAGGGGTAGAGATAAAGAGGTGCCACAAGAAAACGAAACAACGGTAAGCAGGATAATTGATGCGATGAATGAATAAACAAAAAAATAATAAATAAACTCACAAACAAACAAATGAATGAAAAAAAATAAAGTATTAATATAATATTATTTGGTACATGGAGAGAGAGAGAGAGAGAGAGAGAGAGAGAGAAAGAGAGAGAGAGAGAGAGAGAGAGAGAGAGAGAGAGAGAGAGAGAGGGAGAGAGAGAGTGACTTTTGACTTTGACTTTATTTTCGGCCAACGACCCATTAGAATAAAACATAAAGTGGTTGATTCTGTCATCCAAACAAGTTCTTTGTCTGATTTACATAAATGGAGCTAAAGATTGTGCACACCTATTGTATATGCATGTACATTTGGGGCTGTTAGATATAAAATAAAAGTTAATCTGTACCTGTGTTGTTGGTATTTACTTAAGTCATCTCGACGTCGTTATCGGTTAATTATGTACAGGAACAGAATCCCATCAAATCTCAGTCTGTACAAGATGTGTCAATTAGGGGCAATGTGATTCTTATACACGATGTTTGGCTCAGCCTTACATACATTGATACTGGAGGGAATTGGATCTGTAATATGAGCAATATTGTATACTTAAAAGCAGCATAAAAACACAATCACCTCCTCGTTTGGGGTTTTCGCATCGTCGCTCTGCCGTCATTACCACGCATGCATAGAATAAACACATCGCAATCTCCTGTCTTTGTACATGCTTTTAAGTTGTCATATACATGATGACCAAAGCTGTAGTATGGACATCTGTACACTTAAAATATCATAAACAATTTACTCTCCATTCAGGATTACCAATTCCTCGACCAACTGCCAACGTAATTTGACGCATAGAATATAAACGTGGCAATATCTCTCGTTTTATGAACATCCCAGCCATCGGTCAGGTAGGCAAGACTCAAGTGAGTCGCTTTGTGAAGATATTTCATCACGAATTTGTTTTTTCAAATCATAGTCTTTTTGGCAATCAAATATGAAGTGATATTCACTTTCCATTACATCTGGACAGAATGGGCGGCGACTGTCTGCTGTTAATACATCATTGTATCTTTTGTTTATACGAAACTCGTATATTCCTAGTCTAAACTTTATGAAAGAACCTCTGAATTTCTTAATGGTAATATCATTTAGACAGCTTTCGCATTTAAATTCCTCTTTTAATAATCTGTACATTGAGATATAGTCACTTTCATTAATCTTTGTGTTCTACTCCTGACGGAAGCAATCTCGCAATCTTATGTTCAGAGCTCGCAGGAAAATCTTCGTTTGCGACGCCACCATTTTCCACCACACACCCGTAGCCGATCTTGAACAGGCATTCTTCTATTGCATTTGGCCAGCTAAGTCTGCCTGGTACGGACGAATTCCGCAACATGAGGTAGGCTTGCTTTGGTAGCCTGTCCACCGGCATCCTACACAACCTGAGCCAATATTTGACAGCTCGTATGATAGAACTCACAAGAGAGAGAGAGAGAGAGAGAGAGAGAGAGAGAGAGAGAGAGAGAGAGAGACAGAGACAGAAAGAGAGAGAGAGAGAGAAAGAGAGAGAGACAGAGACAGACAGAGACAGAGAGAGACAGAGAGAGACACAGAGAGAGAGAGACAGAGAGAGACAGAGACAGAGACAGAGAGAGACAGAGACAGAGATTGCCAGAGACATAAAGACAGAGAGAACAGACAGAAAGAACGACGCACACACACAAACACACACAACTCGATGGAGTACTGGTTCGGGCGAAAAAGGTTACCAGAGGCACAAGGTGACTAGCTAAGCCACTCCTATCTACTTACGTGATACAGTGTTCAAAAAACGTAGAGGATATTGATATAAATGAGACTATAACCAAATTCCGTTTATAATCAGAGACTTGTTTTATTTCATTATGAATGCAACAGCATGTTAATAACATTTTCAAAGCAAAAATCAACAACAAAATTAGTCACGTGACTTTTTACACGCTTCCCCTCAAAGCAGGGTGACATTTCAAAAATAACTAAAGTTCTGAATGTCTCTAATAACGGGTTGGGCCTCTGTTAAAGGTAAAACAGGCTGTGCAGCGCCTCCTCATGCTGTTGATGTGCTGCCTGATGGTTGCTTGAGGAATTGCAGCCCATTCCTGCTGAAGGACAAGGGCCAGCTGCTGAAGGTTCTGGGGAGCTGGAACGACATCCCGGACACGTCTCCCCAGAAAGTCCCACAGGTTTCCAATAGGGGACAGAGAGAGACAGAGACAGAGACAGAGAGAGACAGAGACAGAGATTGCCAGAGACATAAAGACAGAGAGAACAGACAGAAAGAACGACGCACACACACAAACACACACAACTCGATGGAGTACTGGTTCGGGCGAAAAAGGTTACCAGAGGCACAAGGTGACTAGCTAAGCCACTCCTATCTACTTACGTGATACAGTGTTCAAAAAACGTAGAGGATATTGATATAAATGAGACTATAACCAAATTCCGTTTATAATCAGAGACTTGTTTTATTTCATTATGAATGCAACAGCATGTTAATAACATTTTCAAAGCAAAAATCAACAACAAAATTAGTCACGTGACTTTTTACACGCTTCCCCTCAAAGCAGGGTGACATTTCAAAAATAACTAAAGTTCTGAATGTCTCTAATAACGGGTTGGGCCTCTGTTAAAGGTAAAACAGGCTGTGCAGCGCCTCCTCATGCTGTTGATGTGCTGCCTGATGGTTGCTTGAGGAATTGCAGCCCATTCCTGCTGAAGGACAAGGGCCAGCTGCTGAAGGTTCTGGGGAGCTGGAACGACATCCCGGACACGTCTCCCCAGAAAGTCCCACAGGTTTCCAATAGGGGACAGGTCGGGGGACATCGATGGCCATGGCAGGGAATTGATCTGCCGTTTTTGCAGGTGATTTCTGACGACATTTGCTCCATGAGCTGGGGCATTGGCATCCTGCAAGATGAATCCCGGCCCATGGCGGCGTGCAAAGGGCACAACAAGTGGATCAATGATGTTGTCCCGGTAGTAGACACCAATGCTATTGCCCTGGCACATATGAAGGGGCGTTCTGCCAGTGCTGGTGATGCCACCCCACACCATAACGCTGCCCCGTCCAAAGCGGTGGTGAGCAATCATGTTGTCCTCATGATAACGGTCTCCACGATGCCTCTAAATCCGCACCCGGTCATCATTGAAGTCCAGCTCGAACCTCGATTCGTCCGAAAACATCACGTCACCCCATGGGCGCCTGGTCCATCATTGGTGGATGCGGCACCAGGCGCTTCTTGCTTGGCGATGGCGTGGTGTGAGAGGCAACACTATCCGCGGTCTAAAGGCGTTCACCTGAGCGTCGTGCAACCGGTTTCGGATGGTCTGGGTGGAGACTTGAACCCCTGCTACCCGTTGGAGGTGTTGTCTCAACCGGGTAGCACTTTGGGTGTTGTTTCGTTGAGCATGATTGGTGATGATCAAGTCTTGACGACGGGTGGTTATTCTTGGTCGCCCACTTCTAGGCCTGTCGACAACTTCTCCGGTATTACGGTAACGGTTCCACAGTCTGCTGATGACAGACTGTGAAACACCAAGGTGTCTTGCCACGTTCACCTGCGTACTTCCGGTCTGTAGCATTCCGACTCCGACCCATCTTTGCTCTTCTCTTAGACCGCAGGAGTGAGTACAGTCAAAATTATTCGATTTGCACGTGTTTTTGACGCAGAAAACCTTTGTGTGAAAATGGGGCATTGACCCCAAACTGCCTTGCGTTAATTTACTTTTTTGCACGAGCATCCAGGAACTAGGTCAATGGTGTGAAAATGTAGGGCAATGGGGTGGCTATCCATGACCATCAATAAATAATTCCTGCCTTCTAAGATTCATCTGATTTTTATGCTTCAAACTCAATATCCCCTACTTTTTTTGAACACTGTATGTTATGTGGTCTTGAAAAGGGCCGTTTGGTCAACTCGTGGCGAAGTCTCTGGGACGACAGGTAGGCAGACAATCGTTATTCATCCCTTAGGAAATGACGAAGTTTTGAATCGTCAAGAATTCTGATGCGCCACGAAGTTTTGTGGACTCGTGTGGCGAATTCTTTAGTGTCTCGAAGTCTCGGTACTGTTGATGAAGTTTTGATGTGCCGAGCTTTTGGGAGCATAGAGCTCCTTTTCTAGTAAGCTGTGTAAAGGATTACAGAGCCGGATTGTACGCTGTTGTCACAAGTAGTATTAAAAGATTATCAATCTTTTCTGTGGCTCGTTAAATGTCTAGGGAATTCCGTACTACTTGGCACCTTCCAATCAAAACCATTCGCACAAGGATGACGATTGGACGCAAATGAATGACTGGGCTTCATAAATCAAATTCAAATTCAGCTTTAATCAATAATAATCAAATTGGTCAAGAGTGATAAGTTTCAACACAATGAATAATAAGGCATGGTGATACTGAAACGCATTGTAAAATATAATGAACCCTTCCCCAGAATTAAATAATTAACTAAGAGGGCTGCCAAGCCAGGATGGGAAACCTGTACTCACGTACGCAACTTGGTGTGGCGTCCAGCCAATCCGTAGCCAGCAAAACAGGCTACTTTTCCAGTAAATGAGATTACACACACACACGATGGGAGAGGGGGTTTAAGGAGGGGGAATGTCCATTCATGGACTCACTGCACATACACGACGAAACTGGAGATTTTTCTCTGGTGATGAGGCGTGGAGATTTCCCCACTCTCGTGGTGGAGGGTGAGGCGGGGACTTGCACTTGGTTCCGGAGATGGAGGGCTCTTGCATCAACGTGTAGTCTGACGTCAAGCAGGCGGCAGGCGGGCAGACGTCGTTGAGCAGGCGACAGGCGAGCTGAGACGGCGACGAGGAGGGGGCGAGGCGAGAGGGGGTCAGAGCTTTCTCGCAGGTGGCTTTCTCAGGAGTGGGAGAAATTTCTAGAGACAATTTCTCCTCACAGGGTGGTCAGCAGATAATTCACTCAGGAGAGGAAAACGTTGCAAGAACAAAAGATTGCAATACCTTACGTTGTCTCTCCCTCCAGGCAGAAGTGAGAACAGTCCTCCATTTTTCCCGTTGTCTATCCATAGACGTTTGAAGAGAGGGTCACTGGGAATTAGTCCATCAGTGGACGAAAATTCCATCAGTTTTCACACATGTCCACCTCGTGAACTCTTTGAGACAGGGCGCCGTCCTACACATGGGCTGTCTCGATGAAAATTCGGCTACGGGCACGCCCGTGATCCCAAAGCAAGGGTTTAAATACAACGGCAAAAGTCTACCTGTTGTTCTCAACCAATCACAGCGTTTTAGGATGTCTTGATTCACGATCTCGTATCAAATGACCAATCAAATGTTCATATAGTCATCTACTTCTCCCATTGAACAATAACCAAGCCGTTTCATTAGTCCGTTTCCCTGAAAAGTTCACTGCAGATTGGTCAATGGTAGAGCGTGAATCGAGGTGAATAATACATCCTCCCAAACGTTCCACTAAGTTCATTTCTGTATTGGAAGGAAAACAAGGTTCACTGTTCATTTTCCCTTCCAAAACTCCATTCACCATATCAATCCCAACATCAACACTGGCTTGGCAGCAAATATCAAAATACACTATGGCTTGGCAGATAATTCCCAACCCACTATACGATATA
>JAWQFJ010018355.1:7500-22046 GCA_034096865.1 Theodoxus fluviatilis
TTTACTCTTTAGCCCCTGATCAAGGGGCCACTCGATCAGTCCTTTACCTGGGAGTGAAGACACGCACAGAGACAGAGAGGTAGGACGCACACAGTCAGGTACGAGCACCAACTCCACTCCCTGGGGAACATTCCCACCCACTGCCGGCTCATGGTTGCACACAAGGGTTAATCTCTACAGGGTGATATCGTTGTCCTCACGGGTACCCGGTTTCGCTCCTGGGTGGGGAGGAGCAATGCGAGTTAAGGACCTTTGTCAAGGATGCAACTTTGGGAATTACGCAGCTTCGAACACCACACCCACTGGCCGCAAGCGAGAAGCAGGTCAAACGAGACGACTGCTCGGCCATAGAGCCCTACACGTACTAGTCACAGTCAGTGGTAGTCATAACGGAAAGGGGCCAGTAGTGGTTACACATGGCGACTTACCTTCCACGCCTAGGTCCCTGACCGCTTCACCCCTTACACTGCATTGCTCCTTGAGGAAAATCTCTCCAACTTTGCCCCCCCTGTGAGTTGGGGATCCATGGGAAATGAGCCCCCGCGTCATTCTACGCGATTCGTGAGAAGCGAATAAATGGTGACATCATGACTCTGGTTTTTCGTCAGCAGCTTCCTTCAACAGCCTGCAAAGGCTGATAGGCCAATAACTCCATTCATACGCCCGTCCGACCGTCCGTCCATCCAAACATCTAATCTGTGTGGGGATGAATAAATAGATGGATGGTGTTTACTCTCTGTCAGCTTTTGGAGGCTATGAAGGGCCACTGATCACAAAAATCACAAGAGCTTGTTAGAGTGGACCATGTCAAATCTCAGTTTCTTTGGTCAGTCCCTACCTCGGGATCGCGCAGGGAGACGCGGTGGGTCTATTCTTAGCACACACACAGGGTCTCCCAGTGGTGACGTAATGCAATGGCTGTCGAGGCAGGTGCTTCGCCGTCTGTATTGTCACTACTGCGCACCCTGAGAGCGCAGACTTCCGCCAAGGCAGCCACAGTGGTGAGGCATCACTGCACTTCTTCCATGGTCTGCATGATTCAGGCAGCATGTTCTGCTAGCCAGGCCTGAGGCTACTAAGTATAGTTCATGTTAGCGCTTGCTAGCGGTCTCCGAGTGTGGAATGCATACCCTAGCGTGCAGCCCACTCCAGCCCACAGCGATAATTTTTCTTTCTTTATGGTTGTAATTCTGAAATGAGATGACAAAAAACTTCAAATATTGAATGAATCTTTCCTTTGGTGAAACCCTTACTTTGCATAAAGTTTTATCAGAATCCGTTTAAAACATTTTAAGTTATTTTGCCGAATAGCAAACGAACTAACGAACAAACTAACCAATTAACCGACCGGAAAGCATAACATTCTTGGCGGAGGTAAGAACGTTCTGTAGCAATCTGTGCAGGGAAAATGGAGAAAATGAGCCCCTTGCAAATGACTGTTGACCAATGGCATGACGGGACAGAACAAGGTGGAAGGTCACGGCTACTGCGCAGACGCACAGTGCGCAGTGACATCTGGTGGGTATAACAGTGAAGAGACGCTACATACCTGCGTTGCGTAGACGCGAGAAAAGCAAGGACCTTGCGAGGAAAAGGCCAGTGTCACCATGTGTCAAGGTGTGATAGCATTTACATCTGCAGCTGTCCAAAGTCGACTCATGTTGACACCGGCCTATTCCTCTCAAAATCGTGTCTTTCCTCGCGTCAAAGCAATGGGCGACTGCAGGCCTTAACGTTGAAGGTGGAAATCTTGCCTAATCTCTGACCACAGCTTTGGTGGAAAATCGATGAGGCTTCCCATCCTCGCTGTTTGCCTTTTCTCTCTCTCTCTCATCTGCTCTCGCGCTAGTTCCTACAGCAAGCCCCGGGACTACTTTTTTGCTCCGTGAGGAGATTGCTATTGACAGCGTCTCGCCTCCCACACGGACACGCTTCCCGCACACGGGCCAAAATGGCGGGAAGGGACTCTGAATGCCCATGACGTCACAAAGCTCCATCGGGCGCGTCACGTGGCGGAAGCGCCTCCGGTGGCTTCCTGACATGCGCACTCGCGTGGCCGTGACACTGGTTTCCGGTCCCATAGCGAACTCCCGTGCTCCGGCGCGTGGCACGTGACCTCGACGGGAAGCCGGCCGGAGTTGTCTTTTCCTGGTGTTGGCAGCTGACAGAATAGACAGTGGCCCTGGGGAAGGAAGAAAGGAGGACCGCGAGAAAGAAGAAAAAAGGGGAAAAAAGGATGAGAAAAGACAGGAAGAGAAATCATGGGACATGCCTTCATTGAGTCGCGCTCCCATGCAGCAAACACGTCAAGCTGGGAGTGAACTGGAAGTTCTTGTAGGCAAATCTTGTTCATGAAATAAGGAGAGAGAGAGAAAGAGAGAGAAGAGAGAGAGAGAGAGAGAGAGAGAGAGAGAAGAGAGAGAGAGAGAGAGAGAGAGAAACAGACAGACAGACAGACAGACAGACAGACAGACAGACAGACAGACAGACAGACAGACAGACAGACAGACAGACAGACAGACAGACAGCGACACAGAAAGAGAGACAGAGAGACAGACAGACAGACAGACAGACAGACAGCGACACAGAAAGAGAGACAGAGAGACACACAGAGAGACAGAGACAAGAGACAGAGACCGAGATAAAGAGAGAGAAATACAGAGAGAGAAAGACAGATACAGAGACACAGAGAGAGAGACAGAGAGAGATAGAGAGAGACAGAGAGAGAAAGAGAGAGAGACAGAGAGAAAGAGTGAGAGAGAACTGAATTGAAATGAATTTTATTGTTAGGCCATCACCCCATTACAAATACAAAAATGGAAAGAAAAAACACCCCCAGTTATACAATGTATAGGAATGACCTCTTTTGGTGCCAGTTTTTGTTTTCTTATCTCAAACGCATAATGTATATACATTGACAATGCTCTTGGTTTTTTTCTGGCCTTTTCCTTGCAAGAGGTGTGCACAGACCTCTGGATTTGGTCTTTTACCCAAGTACTGAACAATGTATTTTTCACGTAAGTGGTCATATGCTTTACAAGTCAGCAAAAAGTGTGCATTATCCTCTCTCTCCTTAATAAATGGACATAGTAGGTCTTGATCGTAACTGTACATCGTGTTTACCTGCAAATCATTAATTTCGTATCTAAATCTGTTGAAACTATCTCGGAATTTCTTTATTTCAAGGAAGTTTAGATAATCTTCCAATTCCCAATTGTGCTTAAAGGTTGAATACCATTTCTATCTTAGGCTGCTCAAGTTCTTACTGTTCCACTCTTGAAAGTAGCAGTCTTTCAATCGTTGCTTGAAATTCGTCAAGAAGTGTTTTTCATCCACACGAATCCAAATCCAAGATTATTGAGGTGTATCTTTACATATTCTGCCCAGTTTTGTTTTCCTCTGACAGTACACTTTAACAACATCAAATAAGCTTGTCAGGGTAACCTGTCTACACTCGCTGTAGTCGATTTTAACCAATACTTCATTGTCTTTATGCAGTTGTTAATTGAAAGCGGGTACCTTCCGAGGTCTCTGTAGACCATATAATTTGGCGTTCTCATGCTTAGTCCTAAAAACTCCCTGCATAAAAAGGCATAAGCTTTTGTAACTGTTGCATCTTTTTGAGAGAGAGAGAGAGAGAGAGAGAGAGAGAGAGAGGGAGAGAGACAGAGACAGAGACAGAGACAGAGACAGAGACAGACAGAGAGAGAGACATAGAGACAGAGACAGAGACAGAGACAGACAGACAAAGACAGAGACAGAGACAGACAAGCAGGCAGGCAGGTAGGCAGACAGACATACAGGCAGACATAGTAAGAGAGAGAGAGAGAGAGAGAGAGAGAGAGAGAGAGAGAGAGAGAGAAACGCTCAGAGACAGAGAAAGAGAGACAGAGATATAGACAGACGGACGGACGGACGGACGGACGGACAGAGACAGACAGACCGACGGACGGACAGACGGACGAAAGGACGGACGGAGGGACAGAGAGACAGACCGACGGACGGACGGGCGGACGGATGGACAGACAGACAGACAGACCGACGAACGGGCGGACGGACGGACGGACGGACGGACGGACGGACGGATGGACAGACAGACAAATAGACAGACGGACAGATGGATAAAGGCAAATGACAGAAAGAGACAGAGACAAAGAGGCAAATAGGTAGAAAGAGACCGAAACGCTGAGATACAAAGCGACAAAGTCAATTTTCGAATGTGTATCCCAGAGTCAATTTCTTCGATCTATACATCTGTGTCTCCTTATAGTCATAATTATTGACTCGTTTAGTTTATTCAGGTCGCTGCAACCAGCACCCACACAGGCCCGTGAATGCACAATACGAGCACAAAGACATTCTGATCATGAAGCGAGTGGCCATTGTGTTACACGTACTTCAGTCTACCTGCTGAATAAGGTAATGCCGGATGTATCTACACAGGGGACAGCATTTTGCCGCAGCCCTGTGACCCAGATCTCTGTGATCAGCGTGTCCTCTGCAGAACAAGGCCGTGGGGAGCGGCCGTCATTGATTTCTACGCTGCCGCTGCTCTGATTTCACAGGCAGATTAATGTCCAACGTTCGCAGTCGAGAAACCTACCATCCCTAAATCCACCCACACATCCTTTCATCCACTCAGTCGCACCCACCCACCCGCTCCCAAGTCTATCTTCCATCTTCCACTACTCTGATATCCCCCCACCCCCACCCACTTTCCGTTTACTGCTTCCCGATTTGTGATGCAAAACGAGAAAAGAGAAAACTGATAATGCTAACTCCACCCACCCATCTCATCTTCCACTCACCCTCCGACTGCCCCCCACCTCACACCCATACCCCACCTCCCACCCATACCCCATCACCCACCCATACCCCATCACCCACCCGTCACCGCCATTTTACCTTCTCCCTGTCTTGTGATGAGATAGAGATGTCAGGTTTATCATTTGTCCAAACTCCACCCACCCATCCATCCCCTCTTCTAAACCACCCACCCACACACTGCAAAATCTCCCACCCCACCCACCCAGGCACCATCGCACATCCCTTTATCCCACCCTCCCTCCTGTCTTGTAATGCAACAACAAGAGAGGAGAAACCATTTCTAAATTCACCCACCCTTTCCTTTGTCCAATCCACCCCACACACACCCATCCACTCTAAGTCTACGTCCACCCCATTCTGGGAACCCAGTCACGTGACTCTGGCACAGTTTGCAATGAATGCCGCAATGACTGCGTAATAGACTTGACTCTTTGCATTACAGCATTGCGCCAAAAATAGTTCGTTCTGATACTATGTTTTCTCCACTTTTTACAGAAATCATTCAGATGTCAAAACGTGTGTCCATTTCAACGCAAACATTTTATTTTATCGAATAAACGCTTGTTTATAGCCTCAACCAAGATGCTTAACTCCCACTGCTTCTCCCCACCCAGGAGTGAAACCGGGTACCAAATGGCCCTCTTTAGGGCTACCAAACGGCCCTCCTCAGGGCCTCTGCCCAGGTCCTTCGGATGAGACCTTAATAAACCGAGGTCTAGTGTGTGATACGCATTCACAACATCAAAATCACGCACTATAAAGATCCTGACGCTCATGTCCTCGACGGGTGGGTGTCGGCCACAGTAAAAACACCCAGCACGCACAATTTCTCCTTTGTGGAAAACAGTGTGCCAGCGCCCTTGGCAGCAGGAGACTGGTCTCATTGACTTGAGACACTACACACTGAGAGACAGCCTCAACATCGGCTTAAGCGCCTTGAGCATGCTGCCAGCATGGATACGTGCGCTATACAAGTAGACATCATCATCATCATCAACCAGAGTACGTTTATAGTTTTGTGCGAAATAGTCTTAGAACTACTTTAAAACCGTCTTCACCTTGAGTCGGGTTTGTTTATTTTAAGTGGATATCCTTGAGACAAGGAAGTTAACTTGTGACAAATCATCCCCCGGGTATCTTAAAAATGAATAAAAAATACAAGGAGGCAATGATTACTCACCTTTTATTGGTTTTCTCATCAGTAATACATTCTTCTACAAAATATCAACCTCCATGAATGTATACAATCATGGGCAACCATCATCCCCCAAAAAATCAAAAGTTGAAGAAAATTCTGAATTACTCATTTGATCAAGAGGTTGCTCCAGATATTTAGAGAACAATCATGGAAAGCATGCAGTATCAAGAGTTTCTTAATATAGAATGATCAGAGTATCACTTCAGAAGTTCTGCAGCAAATTGGGCACATTCGTACCCTTTTCACAGGTGAATTTACCACAAAAAGCCGCAACTCACAGTTCCGATGCCCTTGCCAAGTTTTCTGCTCTGTAACAAAATGTTCCTGTCGGGAAGTCTTTCCACTGTGTGCTTGTGGGTTGTTCAGATGAAAACAAGATTGATGTTTCTTCCTTGTACTCATAAGGAATCATCACTCTAAGAAAGTAGCAAGTTAAGCACATGAATAGCAATCACTGATAAGTAAAGGAAAGGGGAAGACTGAGTTACTTGTTCTGTAAGGAGTTGTCTGACTGGAAAAAGTACAAAATCAAGGCAAGCATGCACGTTACAGGAGCTGTCTCCCAAAGGAAAAAAATCCTCACTGGAGAAGTTCTGCATGAAACCTAGCAAAGCATTCCCCTTTGCACAGGTGAACTTTGCAAAGGACACAGCCAAATACAGTCTGCACACCTCTGCCACTCTGTGCACGTACACCTCTCGTCTGGCACAGGCCACACTTGGCCTTCCTTCCAGGCAGCCAATCCTGTGCGTGCTGTGTGGGATCAGATATTGCTCTGCCCACCAGGGTGCCTCGGCTCTGCAGCTGCCTCCTGGTGACATCATCCTTCTTGATGATGCCATCATAAACATCCAGCAGAAACTTCAGAGGGTCATGGAGATGTCTTGGCTTCTTGGTGGTCTTCTTGAAGATGATGAAGGCATCCATCATGGCGGCTTCAACTAGAAACCACAACAAATACCTCCACCACTTCTTGCTGGGCCTTCCAGCCTGGTAGTAGGTCCTGTGCTGGCCGAAAAGGTCCACTCCCCCCATGGATCCATTGTAGGTGAGGACAGCCTGGTAGTAGGTCCTGTGCTGGTCGAAAAGGTCCACTCCCCCATGGATCGATTGTAGGTGAGGACAGCCTGGTAGTAGGTTCTGTGCTGGTCGAAAAGGTCCACTGCCCCCATGGATTCATTGTAGGTGAGGACAGCCTGGTAGTAGGTCCTGTGCTGGTCGAAAAGGTCCACTGCCCCCATGGATCCACTTGTAGGTGCGGACAGCCTGGTAGTAGGTCCTGTGCTGGTCGAAAAGGTCCACTCCCCCCATGGATCCATTGTAGGTGAGGACAGCCTGGTAGTAGGTCCTGTGCTGGTCGAAAAGGTCCACTGCCCCCATGGATCGATTGTAGGTGAGGACAGCCTGGTAGTAGGTTCTGTGCTGGTCGAAAAGGTCCACTGCCCCCATGGATTCATTGTAGGTGAGGACAGCCTGGTAGTAGGTCCTGTGCTGGTCGAAAAGGTCCACTCCCCCCATGGATCCATTGCAGGTGAGGACAGCCTGATAGTAGGTCCTGTGCTGGTCGAAAAGGTCCACTGCCCCCATGGATTCATTGTAGGAGAGGACAGCCTGGTAGTAGGTCCTGTGCTGGTCGAAAAGGTCCACTCCCCCCATGGATCAATTGTAGGTGAGGACAGCCTGGTAGTAGGTCCTGTGCTGGTCGAAAAGGTCCACTGCCCCCATGGATCAATTGTAGGTGAGGACAACCTGGGGAATAGGTTTCTGAGCACGAGGACCTGAAAATATACAACACCAATCATACACATTACATCTGCATGTAACACATGTTTATAATGTATTATGAAATGTAGAAATTTGTGTAATCCACTGAGAAATATGCAGAGAATCACCAGAAGATAGTACAGTTGCTTATTTACCTCTGCCTGTCTGCCGAAGTGCAGATGCCATCTACGGCTGCACATTTGTAGACAGGATGGTGACGAGGCGCTTGTCCTGCCCTGCAGTGGCCACCATTGGTCTCTTTTGCCTCATCCTGACCTCTCCTGCCTTCAGCCTCTCTGCTCTTCTTGTCTTCTTGATAAAGACCAGATCCTTCGGCAATTCCTCTCGGTTAGTTCGAAAGGTACCGCAGGAGTAGGTCTTGTGGTCCAACAGCTCTTCTGCCAGGGGTACTGAGCAGAAGAAGCTGTCCAAGAAGAGGCTCTTCTCCAGGTAATTCTCTCCTACTTATAGGACCACATGATGTCCAAGGCCACCTGGCAAGACAGAATTCAAAGATTATGAGAAAATAAACTATTGGAGTTGTCTTCAAGTTTTAGTGCATCAGTAAACACATGAAATGCATAAGTGTCAACTTCAAAATTTCTCTTTATGAGGTTGATACAATGGAGTTGTTCATATACAAGAGGAGAAAAAGAAAAGAAATGAGCTTAACTTTGGTTCTATACTGACTCTTCCCTGTGTAGACATCGAACTCCAGAAGTTAGCCAGTCCCTGGTTCGGCGAGGCACCAAACCTTGATCCCCCAGGGAGTGGGCTTGAACCGGATGTACTGTTTGAAGTGGAGGCGCCCACTAAACTTTATCATTGCCTCATCAATGCTGAGGTCACGGCCAGGGTGGTAGTGCTTTTGGAATGCACCTCGCAGTTGCTCGAGGAGAGGACGCGCCTTGTGCAGGGGGCCGTGGCCAGGCTGCCCTCTCGGCACTGCCATGGTGCGGTCGTTCAGGTGAAGGTATTGGTTTATCTTCTCATACAGAGTCAGGCTGAACAAGTTTGAGATGCCCGAGACATTCAGCCTATCATCCTGGGCCCAGCAGTTTTTCAGTCGGGGAAGTGGGTGGATCCCCATCATTACTTTTGCAGCAAGGAAAAGCTTGATGTCATCAGCTGTTACAGGGGTCCACAACAAATCGTTCTTCTTGGCAGCCTCCTGCCGCTGGTCTGCATAGAGGTTAGTTTGCTTTGCAATATCCTCAATCAGATCCTGAGGTAACATCAACGAAAAGTAGTTGAAGGCATTGGCACCTACCGGGAGATTGTGATCGAAGCCGACTGACTCGACGAAATCGTCGATGTTGAACTTTGATAACTTTGACGACCATGTCCCCGTAGTTCGCCGATTGCTGCCTCACCGCTCCTCTTCTTCCTCAGACTCAATGCTTGCAGTCAGTGTGACTGCATCCGAATCTATGTCAATATCACTCTCATCGGCATTGCGACCTCGACCAACAGATAGCCCTGAAGTGGATGGTGTAGGATCGAATTCCCCTCCGTCGCTGTCGCTGTCCCTCGATACATCCATTAGAAATCGATTGAGAAATCACTCAACTAAAAAAAACTGTATGTCACGATCTAATGAGCCGAATTTTACGTTGTTTACACTGAAATAAAACTCAGCCACTGCCGGAAGCAATGCGCGAGAGCAGGGCGAAGTTACAAGGAATTCTGGGTAAATACGGCTTCTTCACGAATATGCATGTCGAGCGGGCGTTACCGGGCGTTCCAAGCGTTTAGACTGTGACAAAAAAAAAGGGCGCTCCAAGGCGAAAAGGGTTTTATCGGCGTATGAAAGGGAGCAGATCAGCTATCCCACAAGCCTCTCGTATGACCTCCATTTGCATATTTCGGACGAAAACCTATCACGTGATGTCAACTAGGCTAAAGACACTTTCGCCGGTAGGCCAAGTTTCTAGTGAACTAGAATGCGTTCACTCCTCCCATAAACAATCCTTTCCATCGCAACCCCCCATTACACCGTATTTTACACTCCTTCCCTCTAGTGATGAAAATTGAGAGAGGAGAAGTCTTCCAAATGCTAACTCCACCCCATCGCCTCCTCCACCCTCCACCCCCTTGCCCATTCTGAACACAGAGTCTCAGCCACGCTGAATGCCCCTTGCCCACTCCAAAGCCCGCCCTGTACCCCCTTGACACCCCATCGCACCCCTCCCCCATCCCCTACACACACACACACACACACACACACACACACACACACACACACACCTCTCATCACACCCAATATTACCTGCTGTAGTCTTGGGATGCAAATCAGAAGAGAAGGCACCCCACCTCACCCACCCCCACCTCTCATGGCAACCCACATTACCCCCTCCCGTCTTGTGATGCAAACCAGGAGACACCCCCACCCACCACCCACTTACCCCCACCCCCTACATGAAAATCTCCTTCACCCCATCCCGTCTTGTGATGCAAACCAGGAGACCCCCCAACCCCCACCCACCACCAACCCCCACCCCACCCCCACTCTTCCCCACATGAAAGTCTACTTTACCACCCACCCACCCACCCGACTTGTGGTGAAAAACAGTATAGGAGCCTCACAACCCACACTCCCCCCCCCCCCCCTTCATAACACCCCATACTACCCCCTTCCTTGTGATGCAAACCAGGAGACACCCCACTCACCCCCTCATGAAATTCTACTTTACTCACTCCAGTCTTGTGATGCAAAATTTGATTGGAGCTTTCCAACCTACCCCAATCCCCTCACCCCCCTCATCACAAACCAAAATACCCCCTCCTGTCCTCTGCCTCCAACCCCCATGACACCCCAATATACCCCCTCCTGTCCTCTGCCTCCAACCCTCATGACACCCCAATATACCCCTCCTGTCCTCTGCCTCCAACCCTCATGACACCCCAAAATACCCCCTACTGTCTTCTGCCTCCAACCCTCATGACACCCCAAAATACCCCCTACTGTCCTCTGCCTCCAACCCTCATGACACCCCAAAATACCCCCTACTGTCTTCTGCCTCCAACCCTCATGACACCTCAAAATACCCCCTCCTGTCCTCTGCCTCCAACCCTCATGACACCCCAAAATACCCCCTCCTGTCCTCTGCCTCCAACCCTCATGACACCGCAAAATACCCCCTCCTGTCCTCTGCCTCCAACCCTCATGACACCGCAAAATACCCCTCTCTTGTCCTCTGCCTCCAACCCTCATGACACCGCAAAATACCCCCTCCTGTCCTCTGCCTCCAACCCTCATGACACCCCAAATACCCCCTCCTGTCCTCTGCCTCCAACCCTCATGACACCCCAAAATACCCCCTCCTGTCCTCTGCCTCCAACCCTCATGACACCCCAAATACCCCCTCCTGTCCTCTGCCTCCAACCCTCATGACACCCCAAAATACCCCCTCCTGTCCTCTGCCTCCAACCCTCATGACACCCCAAAATACCCCCTCCTGTCCTCTGCCTCCAACCCTCATGACACCCCAAAATACCCCCTCCTGTCCTCTGCCTCCAACCCTCATGACACCCCAAAATACCCCCTCCTGTCCTCTGCCTCCAACCCTCATGTACACCCCAAAATACCCCTCCTGTCCTCTGCCTCCAACCTCATGACACCCCAAAATACCCCCTCCTGTCCTCTGCCTCCAACCCTCATGACACCCCAAAATACCCCCTCCTGTCCTCTGCCTCCAACCCTCATGACACCCCAAAATACCCCCTCCTGTCTTCTGCCTCCAACCCTCATGACACCTTAAAATAGCCCCTACTGTCCTCTGCCTCCAATCCTCATGACACCCCAAAATACCCCATCCTGTCCTCTGCTTCCAACCCTCATGACACCCCAATATACCCCCTCCTGTCCTCTGCCTCCAACCCTCATGACACCCCAAAATACCCCCTACTGTCCTCTGCCTCCAATCCTCTTGACACCTCAAAATACCCCCTCCTGTCCTCTGACTCCAACCCTCATGACACCCCAAAATACCCCCTACTGTCCTCTGCCTCCAACCCTCATGACACCCCAAAATACCCCCTCCTGTCCTCTGCCTCCAACCCTCATGACACCCCAATATACCCCCTCCTGTCCTCTGCCTCCAACCCTCATGACACCCCAAAATACCCCCTCCAGTCCTCTGCCTCCAACTCTCATGACACCCCAAAATACCCCCTCCTGTCCTCTGCCTCCAACCCTCATCACCCCCCAAAATACCCCCTCCTGTCCTCTGATGTGCAACAGAGGCTTTCCATGTTCTCCTTACCGTTCTTCCTCCACACACACACACACACACACACACACACACACACACACACACACACACACACACACACACACACACACACACACACACACACACATACCCTTCCGCAATGCACCCCATTCTACACCCTCCCGTCCTCTGATACAAAGCAGATTTCTCCTATCCTCCCCCTCTCTGACCCCCCATCACACCCCATGTTACCCCTCCCTTCCTCTGAAACAAAACAAGAGACTCCCACCCATCCATCCGCACCACCACCCCACCCCACCCCCACCTCGTGACACTTCACTTTATCCCCTCCCCTCTGCTGCAGAAGAGTAACCAACCAACCAACCCCCCGATGACACCCCCTTTACCACTTCCCGTCTGGTGCAACAGTTCCTGTCACAACCCCCCTCAGGATCGTAGTTGCCGATTTAACGAAATAACATTTCAGAAACATTCCTGATTGAATACTAGTTTCTTTACATACAACATTTTCATACAACATTTACATCACGCAGAGCCCAGGCTCTCCCGAAGGCCACGTCCGCCACAGATCCCAAGCTCTCCAAACCGCCACGTCCGCCATACAGAGCCCAGGCTCTCCCAAGGCCACGTCCGCCACACAGAGCCTAGGCTCTCCCTAAGGCCACGTCCGCCACACAGAGCCCAAGCTCTCCCTAAGGCCACGTCCGCCACACAGAGCCCAGGCTCTCCCCAAAGCCACGTCCGCCACACAGAGCCCAAGCTCTCCAAACCGACACGTCCGCCACACAAAGCCTAAGCTCTGCAGACCGACACGTCCGCCACACAGAGCCTAAGCTCTGCAGACCGCCACGTCCGCCACACAGAGCCTAAGCTCTGCAGACCGCCACGTCCGCCACACAGAGCCCAAACTCTGCAGACCGCCAAGTCCGCCACACAAAGCCTAAGCTCTCCAAACCGCCACGTCCGCCACACAGAGCCTACGGTCTGCAGACCGCCACGTCCGCCACACAGAGCCTAAGCTCTGCAGACCGCCACGTCCGCCACACAAAGCCTAAGCTCTGCAGACCGCCACGTCCACCACACAAAGCCTAAGCTCTGCAGACCGCCACGTCCGCCACACAAAGCCTACGGTCTGCAGACCGCCACGTCCGCCACACAAAGCCTACGGTCTGCAGACCGCCACGTCCGCCACACAGAGCCTAAGCTCTGCAGACCGCCACGTCCGCCACACAAAGCCTACGGTCTGCAGACCGCCACGTCCGCCACACAGAGCCCAAGCTCTCCAAACCGCCACGTCCGCCACACAGAGCCCAGCTCCAGACTGGAACCTAAAAGAAGAAAACCACCATTTGCGTTTTGCAAAACACAAACAACATTCGCGAATATACATACAAAGCGATACTGACGACAGCACTTACCCTCTTTAGGGTTCCATGATTCATTCAAGTCACTGGACATTGCATGCATGTTAGTCTTTTATGGAAAACCCAATGAACTCAACTCATGCAAAGCAAGATTTTTAACGTCTCTGCGTGGAAACACTGACCCCAGAAAACGCTCACTAGAAAAACCGCACTTGACGAAGAAATTGACAGTTTCCTTCCAACTCCTCTCACCCCCCCACCCTCAACCCATCCCCACCCCATCATTACACCCCCATTCTACCCCCTCCTACCTTCTGGTGCAAAACAGCAGAAAGGAAGGAAAGCAGACGACAGCAAATCAAGGCAGTTACGGAAAACGAGAGAGACGAGTTCGTGACAAAGTAGTCTCGTTATCCACGGGTGACGGGTGTTTGTCCCCTTTGAAGTCGCCGTATGCGTTCCCACGGGGAAAACCGTCGACCTGCTCTTTTTCGCCCTCCATTTTCAAAGAGCTCCTCGTCAGGGGAGACAAGCGTGTTTCCGCCTCGCCCCGGCATTGGATCAGGGCTGGGGATGTGACATTCCGCCGGTGCTTCCTCCCCAATTTGTCAGTGTCTCCAGTCTTGGATGGATGCTGCGCTCGCCTGACAACAAGGAAGTCCCCGCATGAAACAATTTTCCCCCAGTAATGGAGTCGATCCCGTCACGTACGGAAAGGTAGCGTCGATAAAACCCGAGGGAGTCACGCGTGTCCGTCATTCGCTAATGAAGGAACTTAGCGTCATGTCGGAAACATTCCTTGATTTACGACAGGAGTGACACTTTTTTCCGATCTGCGTCGTTTCTTTTCTTGCAAGTCATGTTGAGCAGTGAACGGCTCGCTCAATGGAGACAGTCGAGATGTGTGACTCCATGTTGCATGGACATAGGCTGTTTGCCGCGTGCGGAACTGCTAGTGGGATTGAGAGAAAAATTATCACTTTTTTAATACGCGAAATGTTGCGTTACCCGGTTTCTGAAATATAACTGCTCTTCGGAGAGTTTTGAGAGGAATAAGAGAGAGAGAGAGAGAGAGAGAGAGAGAGAGAGAGAGAGAAAGAGTGGGAAGCAGTGAGTAGAGAGACGAGAGAGAAGGAGAAGAAAGAGCGAGAGATGAGA
>JAWQFJ010018357.1:0-20000 GCA_034096865.1 Theodoxus fluviatilis
TTTGTAATTGGCCGGAGGCTCTTTCAATAAAGAGTTCAGTTCAATTCAGTTCAGTTCTCTCCCCCCCCTCTCTCTCTCTCTCTCTCTCTCTCTCTCTCTCTCTCTCACACACACACACACACACACACACACACACACACACACACACACACACACATGCGCACACATGACCAGATATACCCACACCGATACAAACATACGGAGGCACACATACGAGATTTACATGTGGTCTGAAGCATGAAAAAAACATCTCACGTCGACTAATCAGTGATTACCTCGCATACTCAAGTGCATTCGCAACTGATCTCACAACAATGACATTGCTAGAAACGGCCGTGGAGGACGACGACGACCACAACAACAACAACAGCAATAATATCAACAATAACGACAACAACACACAACAACTTCCTTTGGGAGAGAGAGTTGTGTCGTAGCTACATTCTGTACCTTGGAAAGCACCCCACAAGAACCTTGTGGCTGGTACCCCAATCCTTGTGAAAACAACAGCGCATTTTAAGGCTGGAGACACACTTCTCCAAAAATGTGTACCCCAGGTGCATGTTTCGTCTTGTGAGAGCAGACTGTACGTGTATATCAATTTCCTGTACACAGCATCTGAAGTGTTCCTACTGTTTCACTTACGCGGTTTTGCCGGTCAACCATTGGAAACACCCCATGCTCGTCTATGATTTTCTGGTAATTAATATGGACGACATCGATGTGGGTTTAGCGGAACTGGCCGATTGACGAGTTTCCGTATCTGGTGATGAGTGCAGTCAATGGAATTATCTCATCGAGACAAGCATCAATGTCCGCGAACACCGTTCAAACTGTATCAGTGAAACAGAAACATTTTGTATCAGGGAGGCAGAGCAGCATGTTACTGTTTCCCCCTGTGCGACAGGCTTCATCGTTCACAACATGCTGTGATGCTCACGCAAGCGCAGAAACTATGAAAGAAGTCTATTCAGACCAAACCAAAGATTATAGGTTACACAAAGATAGCTCATTAGCTCATTGTTGTGAGGATCGAGACACGTTGCGCCCCAAGCGGCTAGAACTATGGGGAAGTAATCACAACGCTTAGAGACATGTAAAAGTGCTTGTTTGTCGACGCGTTTCATCAAAATGGATGGTTCTGCGCATGCGCGTGAGCCTATAGTCCGTTTAAACATTGCTCTGTCAGTGGAGACGCTACTGACATCGCATGCCCGGGGAGTTATGCCAAAGATCCGGCCGCGTTAAAGCATGCAAAATATTAATTAGATTAAAAACTAATCGAAAATAGTCATATTAGACTGTTTTAACGTATACTTTCTGCACAAAACCCACAGAAGATAAGAAAACAAACCTCACCGTATGTACCTAGATGACTAGCAGACGAATAATCTTTGTCTCCACTGACACAGCAATGTTGAAACGGACTATAGGCTCACATTTCGATGAACCAAATATTTCGATTTCACAACGCCTGCTACAAAAAACAAAGCCAAAACACCCCCATTATTGCAGCAAATCATTTTAGTACACATTACACCGTAAATGTATTCACAAACATGATCGGAACGCATCAGAAACGCGTCGACAAACAAGCACTTTTACATGTCTCTAAGCGTTGTGATTACTTCCCCATAGTTCTAGCCGCTTGGAGCGCTGCGTTTCCGAGCGTCTTGTAACTTTATATAGCAAAAGCTCGGCATGAGCTATCTTTGTGTAACCTATAATCTTTGACCAAACTTATACCGCACTTGGGTTACTGTATTAACCTTCACTACCTCACAGATTTCAATTCATGCATAATTTTTAAAGTTCCATACATATGAACATTCCTGACAGTCTGTGTTCACTTTCGTTTGCGAACAGTCAACAACAAAGCATTTGGTGAACGCTTTTTTAAAACTAATCGGGCGATGCTGCAACAGTGACGGAGAAAAATGTCAACATGGCTCGACCATTTTGTTTCTAATATTTAGAAACATGTGCATTGGTGACCGTGCATGCGGAAACAAGGCTTAAGTCGAGAAAACAGTAATGAACAATTACTGAGAAATTTCATCAGCGCACTATGTTACTCAGTTGCTTTCCCGAACTTTACATTAGAGTAAAATGTTACTTTGTTTTAAAATGAGGATGCTTTTTTTCTGAAGAATGTATGAATAAATACATAAAACTGTGGTTTGAGTTATCTGAATTTGTCATCTTCCCTCCTTTAGCCTTTTTTAACCAGGCACAGCTCCATTTGATCTGAACTTCTGTTTGCTGATTCAGACCGTCAACAGTGTGTACCCTCACACCTTCAAACCACGGCTTCAATTAATGTGGTACACGCTGGACACTGCTACGTCAGGTGAATGTGGGGATCTATGCAGTGAGTGTTCCCTCATGACTGGGTCTCAAACCCCTTTACATTTTACCCCCTGATATTTGGGCCGCTTTATCAATCTTTCACCGTCAACTGACGTCAAAAACTGCGACACACTGATGGCACTCCCACATTCAGGTACCAGTACCTCCCTCACTCCCTGGAGACATACTGATGGCACTCCCACATTCAGGTACCAGTACCTCCCTCACTCCCTGGAGACACACTGATGGCACTCCCACATTCAGGTGCCAGTACCTCCCTCACTCCCTGGAGACACACTGATGGCACTCCCACATTCAGGTAGCAGTACCTCCCTCACTCCCTGGAGACATACTGATGGCACTCCCACATTCAGGTACCAGTACCTCCCTCACTCCCTGGAGACACACTGATGGCACTCCCACATTCAGGTGCCAGTACCTCCCTCACTCCCTGGAGACACACTGATGGCACTTCCACATTCAGGTGCCAGTACCACCCTCACTCCCTGGAGACACACTGATGGCACTTCCACATTCAGGTACCAGTACCACCCTCACTCCCTGGAGACACACTGATGGCACTTCCACATTCAGGTGCCAGTACCACCCTCACTCCCTGGAGACACACTGATGGCACTTCCACATTCAGGTTTCCAGTACCACCCTCACTCCCTGGAGACACACTGATGGCACTTCCACATTCAGGTACCAGTACCACCCTCACTCCCTGGAGACACACTGATGGCACTTCCACATTCAGGTACCAGTACCACCCTCACTCCCTGGAGACACACTGATGGCACTTCCACATTCAGGTACCAGTACCACCCTCACTCCCTGGAGACACACTGATGGCACTTCCACATTCAGGTACCAGTACCACCCTCACTCCCTGGAGACACACTGATGGCACTTCCACATTCAGGTACCAGTACCACCCTCACTCCCTGGAGACACACTGATGGCACTTCCACATTCAGGTACCAGTACCACCCTCACTCCCTGGAGACACACTGATGGCACTTCCACATTCAGGTACCAGTACCACCCTCACTCCCTGGAGACACACTGATGGCACTTCCACATTCAGGTACCAGTACCACCCTCACTCCCTGGAGACACACTGATGGCACTTCCACATTCAGGTACCAGTACCACCCTCACTCCCTGGAGACACACTGATGGCACTTCCACATTCAGGTACCAGTACCACCCTCACTCCCTGGAGACACACTGATGGCACTTCCACATTCAGGTACCAGTACCACCCTCACTCCCTGGAGACACACTGATGGCACTTCCACATTCAGGTGCCAGTACCACCCTCACTCCCTGGAGACACACTGATGGCACTTCCACATTCAGGTGCCAGTACCACCCTCACTCCCTGGAGACACACTGATGGCACTTCCACATTCAGGTAGCCAGTACCACCCTCACTCCCTGGAGACACACTGATGGCACTTCCACATTCAGGTACCAGTACCACCCTCACTCCCTGGAGACACACTGATGGCACTTCCACATTCAGGTGCCAGTACCACCCTCACTCCCTGGAGACACACTGATGGCACTTCCACATTCAGGTACCAGTACCACCCTCACTCCCTGGAGACACACTGATGGCACTTCCACATTCAGGTATCCAGTACCACCCTCACTCCCTGGAGACACACTGATGGCACTTCCACATTCAGGTACCAGTACCACCCTCACTCCCTGGAGACACACTGATGGCACTTCCACATTCAGGTACCAGTACCACCCTCACTCCCTGGAGACACACTGATGGCACTTCCACATTCAGGTACCAGTACCACCCTCACTCCCTGGAGACACACTGATGGCACTTCCACATTCAGGTGCCAGTACCACCCTCACTCCCTGGAGACACACTGATGGCACTTCCACATTCAGGTACCAGTACCACCCTCACTCCCTGGAGACACACTGATGGCACTTCCACATTCAGGTACCAGTACCACCCTCACTCCCTGGAGACACACTGATGGCACTTCCACATTCAGGTACCAGTACCACCCTCACTCCCTGGAGACACACTGATGGCACTCCCACATTCAGGTACCAGTACCTCCCTCACTCCCTGGAGACACACTGATGGCACTCCCACATTCAGGTACCAGTACCACCCTCACTCCCTGGAGACACACTGATGGCACTCCCACATTCAGGTAGCAGTACCTCCCTCACTCCCTGGAGACACACTGATGGCACTTCCACATTCAGGTAGCAGTACCTCCCTCACTCCCTGGAGACACACTGATGGCACTCCCACATTCAGGTACCAGTACCACCCTCACTCCCTGGAGACACACTGATGGCACTTCCACATTCAGGTACCAGTACCACCCTCACTCCCTGGAGACACACTGATGGCACTCCCACATTCAGGTAGCAGTACCTCCCTCACTCCCTGGAGACACACTGATGGCACTCCCACATTCAGGTACCAGTACCTCCCTCACTCCCTGGAGACACACTGATGGCACTCCCACATTCAGGTACCAGTACCTCCCTCACTCCCTGGAGACACACTGATGGCACTTCCACATTCAGGTACCAGTACCACCCTCACTCCCTGGAGACACACTGATGGCACTTCCACATTCAGGTACCAGTACCGCCCTCACTCCCACATTCAGGTACCAGTACCACCCTCACTCCCTGGAGACACACTGATGGCACTTCCACATTCAGGTACCAGTACCACCCTCACTCCCTGGAGACACACTGATGGCACTTCCACATTCAGGTACCAGTACCACCCTCACTCCCTGGAGACACACTGATGGCACTTCCACATTCAGGTACCAGTACCTCCCTCACTCCCTGGAGACACACTGATGGCACTTCCACATTCAGGTACCAGTACCACCCTCACTCCCTGGAGACACACTGATGGCACTCCCACATTCAGGTACCAGTACCCCCTCACTCCCTGGAGACACACTGATGGCACTCCCACATTCAGGTACCAGTACCCCCTCACTCCCTGGAGACACACTGATGGCACTCCACATTCAGGTACCAGTACCACCCTCACTCCCTGGAGACACACTGATGGCACTTCCACATTCAGGTACCAGTACCACCCTCACTCCCTGGAGACACACTGATGGCACTTCCACATTCAGGTACCAGTACCACCCTCACTCCCTGGAGACACACTGATGGCACTTCCACATTCAGGTGCCAGTACCACCCTCACTCCCTGGAGACACACTGATGGCACTTCCACATTCAGGTACCAGTACCACCCTCACTCCCTGGAGACACACTGATGGCACTTCCACATTCAGGTGCCAGTACCACCCTCACTCCCTGGAGACACACTGATGGCACTTCCACATTCAGGTACCAGTACCGCCCTCACTCCCACATTCAGGTACCAGTACCACCCTCACTCCCTGGAGACACACTGATGGCACTTCCACATTCAGGTGCCAGTACCACCCTCACTCCCTGGAGACACACTGATGGCACTTCCACATTCAGGTACCAGTACCACCCTCACTCCCTGGAGACACACTGATGGCACTTCCACATTCAGGTGCCAGTACCACCCTCACTCCCTGGAGACACACTGATGGCACTTCCACATTCAGGTAC
Source organism: Theodoxus fluviatilis (assembly GCA_034096865.1). Taxonomy (NCBI): domain Eukaryota; kingdom Metazoa; phylum Mollusca; class Gastropoda; order Cycloneritida; family Neritidae; genus Theodoxus; species Theodoxus fluviatilis. The sequence continues at coordinate 5,980 of JAWQFJ010018357.1, forward strand.
CAGTACCACCCTCACTCCCTGGAGACACACTGATGGCACTTCCACATTCAGGTACCAGTACCACCCTCACTCCCTGGAGACACACTGATGGCACTCCCACATTCAGGTACCAGTACCGCCCTCACTCCCACATTCAGGTACCAGTACCACCCTCACTCCCTGGAGACACACTGATGGCACTTCCACATTCAGGTGCCAGTACCACCCTCACTCCCTGGAGACACACTGATGGCACTTCCACATTCAGGTACCAGTACCACCCTCACTCCCTGGAGACACACTGATGGCACTTCCACATTCAGGTGCCAGTACCACCCTCACTCCCTGGAGACACACTGATGGCACTTCCACATTCAGGTACCAGTACCACCCTCACTCCCTGGAGACACACTGATGGCACTTCCACATTCAGGTGCCAGTACCACCCTCACTCCCTGGAGACACACTGATGGCACTTCCACATTCAGGTACCAGTACCACCCTCACTCCCTGGAGACACACTGATGGCACTTCCACATTCAGGTGCCAGTACCACCCTCACTCCCTGGAGACACACTGATGGCACTTCCACATCAGTACCACCCCTTCAGGTACCAGTACCACCCTCACTCCCTGGAGACACACTGATGGCACTTCCACATTCAGGTGCCAGTACCACCCTCACTCCCTGGAGACACACTGATGGCACTTCCACATTCAGGTACCAGTACCACCCTCACTCCCTGGAGACACACTGATGGCACTTCCACATTCAGGTGCCAGTACCACCCTCACTCCCTGGAGACACACTGATGGCACTTCCACATTCAGGTACCAGTACCACCCTCACTCCCTGGAGACACACTGATGGCACTCCCACATTCAGGTACCAGTACCACCCTCACTCCCTGGAGACACACTGATGGCACTTCCACATTCAGGTGCCAGTACCACCCTCACTCCTGGAGACACACTGATGGCACTTCCACATTCAGGTACCAGTACCACCCTCACTCCCTGGAGACACACTGATGGCACTTCCACATTCAGGTGCCAGTACCACCCTCACTCCCTGGAGACACACTGATGGCACTTCCACATTCAGGTACCAGTACCACCCTCACTCCCTGGAGACACACTGATGGCACTTCCACATTCAGGTGCCAGTACCACCCTCACTCCCTGGAGACACACTGATGGCACTTCCACATTCAGGTACCAGTACCACCCTCACTCCCTGGAGACACACTGATGGCACTTCCACATTCAGGTGCCAGTACCACCCTCACTCCCTGGAGACACACTGATGGCACTTCCACATTCAGGTGCCAGTACCACCCTCACTCCCACATTCAGGTACCAGTACCACCCTCACTCCCTGGAGACACACTGATGGCACTTCCACATTCAGGTGCCAGTACCACCCTCACTCCCTGGAGACACACTGATGGCACTTCCACATTCAGGTAGCAGTACCACCCTCACTCCCTGGAGACACACTGATGGCACTTCCACATTCAGGTGCCAGTACCACCCTCACTCCCTGGAGACACACTGATGGCACTCCCACATTCAGGTAGCAGTACCGCCCTCACTCCCACATTCAGGTACCAGTACCGCCCTCACTCCCACATTCAGGTACCAGTACCACCCTCACTCCCTGGAGACACACTGATGGCACTTCCACATTCAGGTGCCAGTACCACCCTCACTCCCTGGAGACACACTGATGGCACTTCCACATTCAGGTACCAGTACCACCCTCACTCCCTGGAGACACACTGATGGCACTCCCACATTCAGGTACCAGTACCCCTCACTCCCTCGACCATAGCCTCCCACATTCAGGTACCAGTACCACCCTCACTCCCTGGAGACACACTGATGGCACTTCCACATTCAGGTGCCAGTACCACCCTCACTCCCTGGAGACACACTGATGGCACTTCCACATTCAGGTGCCAGTACCACCCTCACTCCCTGGAGACACACTGATGGCACTTCCACATTCAGGTGCCAGTACCACCCTCACTCCCTGGAGACACACTGATGGCACTTCCACATTCAGGTACCAGTACCACCCTCACTCCCTGGAGACACACTGATGGCACTTCCACATTCAGGTGCCAGTACCGCCCTCACTCCCTGGAGACACACTGATGGCACTCCCACATTCAGGTACCAGTACCTCCCTCACTCCCTGGAGACACACTGATGGCACTCCCACATTCAGGTACCAGTACCGCCCTCACTCCCACATTCAGGTACCAGTACCACCCTCACTCCCTGGAGACACACTGATGGCACTTCCCACATTCAGGTACCAGTACCACCCTCACTCCCACATTCAGGTACCAGTACCACCCTCACTCCCTGGAGACACACTGATGGCACTCCCACATTCAGGTACCAGTACCACCCTCACTCCCTGGAGACACACTGATGGCACTCCCACATTCAGGTACCAGTACCACCCTCACTCCCACATTCAGGTACCAGTACCGCCCTCACTCCCACATTCAGGTACCAGTACCACCCTCACTCCCTGGAGACACACTGATGGCACTCCCACATTCAGGTACCAGTACCACCCTCACTCCCTGGAGACACACTGATGGCACTCCCACATTCAGGTACCAGTACCACCCTCACTCCCACATTCAGGTACCAGTACCGCCCTCACTCCCACATTCAGGTACCAGTACCACCCTCACTCCCTGGAGACACACTGATGGCACTCCCACATTCAGGTACCAGTACCGCCCTCACTCCCACATTCAGGTACCAGTACCACCCTCACTCCCTGGAGACATACTGATGGCACTCCCACATTCAGGTACCAGTACCGCCCTCACTCCCACATTCAGGTACCAGTACCACCCTCACTCCCTGGAGACACACTGATGGCACTCCCACATTCAGGTACCAGTACCGCCCTCACTCCCACATTCAGGTACCAGTACCACCCTCACTCCCTGGAGACATACTGATGGCACTCCCACATTCAGGTACCAGTACCGCCCTCACTCCCACATTCAGGTACCAGTACCACCCTCACTCCCTGGAGACATACTGATGGCACTCCCACATTCAGGTACCAGTACCCGCCCTCACTCCCACATTCAGGTGCCAGTACCACCCTCACTCCCTGGAGACATACTGATGGCACTCCCACATTCAGGTACCAGTACCGCCCTCACTCCCACATTCAGGTACCAGTACCGCCCTCACTCCCACATTCAGGTACCAGTACCGCCCTCACTCCCACATTCAGGTACCAGTACCACCCTCACTCCCTGGAGACACACTGATGGCACTCCCACATTCAGGTACCAGTACCACCCTCACTCCCACATTCAGGTGCCAGTACCACCCTCACTCCCTGGAGACACACTGATGGCACTCCCACATTCAGGTACCAGTACCACCCTCACTCCCACATTCAGGTGCCAGTACCACCCCTCACTCCCTGGAGACACACTGATGGCACTCCCACATTCAGGTACCAGTACCACCCTCACTCCCACATTCAGGTGCCAGTACCGCCCTCACTCCCTGGAGACACACTGATGGCACTCCCACATTCAGGTACCAGTACCACCCTCACTCCCTGGAGACACACTGATGGCACTCCCACATTCAGGTACCAGTACCACCCTCACTCCCACATTCAGGTGCCAGTACCACCCTCACTCCCTGGAGACACACTGATGGCACTCCCACATTCAGGTACCAGTACCACCCTCACTCCCACATTCAGGTGCCAGTACCACCCTCACTCCCTGGAGACACACTGATGGCACTCCCACATTCAGGTACCAGTACCGCCCTCACTCCCACATTCAGGTACCAGTACCGCCCTCACTCCCTGGAGACATACTGATGGCACTCCCACATTCAGGTGCCAGTACCACCCTCACTCCCTGGAGACATACTGATGGCACTCCCACATTCAGGTGCCAGTACCGCCCTCACTCCCACATTCAGGTACCAGTACCACCCTCACTCCCTGGAGACACACTGATGGCACTCCCACATTCAGGTACCAGTACCACCCTCACTCCCTGGAGACACACTGATGGCACTCCCACATTCAGGTGCCAGTACCGCCCTCACTCCCACATTCAGGTACCAGTACCACCCTCACTCCCTGGAGACACACTGATGGCACTCCCACATTCAGGTACCAGTACCACCCTCACTCCCACATTCAGGTGCCAGTACCACCCTCACTCCCTGGAGACACACTGATGGCACTCCCACATTCAGGTACCAGTACCGCCCTCACTCCCTGGAGACACACTGATGGCACTCCACATTCAGGTACCAGTACCGCCCTCACTCCCACATTCAGGTGCCAGTACCACCCTCACTCCCTGGAGACACACTGATGGCACTCCCACATTCAGGTACCAGTACCACCCTCACTCCCTGGAGACACACTGATGGCACTCCCACATTCAGGTACCAGTACCGCCCTCACTCCCACATTCAGGTGCCAGTACCACCCTCACTCCCTGGAGACACACTGATGGCACTCCCACATTCAGGTACCAGTACCGCCCTCACTCCCACATTCAGGTGCCAGTACCACCCTCACTCCCTGGAGACACACTGATGGCACTCCCACATTCAGGTGCCAGTACCACCCTCCCTCCCTGGAGACACACTGATGGCACTCCCACATTCAGGTACCAGTACCGCCCTCACTCCCACATTCAGGTGCCAGTACCACCCTCACTCCCTGGAGACACACTGATGGCACTCCCACATTCAGGTGCCAGTACCTCCCTCACTCCCACATTCAGGTGCCAGTACCACCCTCACTCCCTGGAGACACACTGATGGCACTCCCACATTCAGGTACCAGTACCGCCCTCACTCCCACATTCAGGTGCCAGTACCACCCTCACTCCCTGGAGACACACTGATGGCACTCCCACATTCAGGTACCAGTACCGCCCTCACTCCCACATTCAGGTACCAGTACCACCCTCCCTCCCTGGAGACACACTGATGGCACTCCCACATTCAGGTACCAGTACCGCCCTCACTCCCACATTCAGGTGCCAGTACCGCCCTCACTCCCTGGAGACACACTGATGGCACTCCCACATTCAGGTACCAGTACCGCCCTCACTCCCACATTCAGTGCCAGTACCACCCTCACTCCCTGGAGACACACTGATGGCACTCCCACATTCAGGTGCCAGTACCTCCCTCACTCCCCACATTCAGGTGCCAGTACCACCCTCACTCCCTGGAGACACACTGATGGCACTCCCACATTCAGGTACCAGTACCGCCCTCACTCCCACTTCAGGTGCCAGTACCACTCCCCCCTGGAGACACACTGATGGCACTCCCACATTCAGGTACCAGTACCACCCTCACTCCCTGGAGACACACTGATGGCACTCCCACATTCAGGTACCAGTACCGCCCTCACTCCCACATTCAGGTACCAGTACCACCCTCACTCCCTGGAGACACACTGATGGCACTCCCACATTCAGGTACCAGTACCGCCCTCACTCCCACATTCAGGTACCAGTACCACCCTCACTCCCTGGAGACACACTGATGGCACTCCCACATTCAGGTACCAGTACCTTCCCTGGAGACATACTGATGGCACTCCCACATTCAGGTACCAGTACCGCCCTCACTCCCACATTCAGGTACCAGTACCACCCTCACTCCCTGGAGACACACTGATGGCACTCCCACATTCAGGTGCCAGTACCTCCCTCACTCCCTGGAGACACACTGATGGCACTTCCACATTCAGGTGCCAGTACCACCCTCACTCCCTGGAGACACACTGATGGCACTCCCACATTCAGGTACCAGTACCGCCCTCACTCCCTGGAGACACACTGATGGCACTCCCACATTCAGGTGCCAGTACCGCCCTCACTCCCTGGAGACACACTGATGGCACTCCCACATTCAGGTACCAGTACCTCCCTCACTCCCTGGAGACACACTGATGGCACTCCTACATTCAGGTGCCAGTACCTCCCTCACTCCCTGGAGACACACTGATGGCACTCCCACATTCAGGTACCAGTACCTCCCTCACTCCCTGGAGACACACTGATGGCACTCCTACATTCAGGTGCCAGTACCTCCCTCACTCCCTGGAGACACACTGATGGCACTCCTACATTCAGGTACCAGTACCTCCCTCACTCCCTGGAGACACACTGATGGCACTCCCACATTCAGGTACCAGTACCTCCCTCACTCCCTGGAGACACACTGATGGCACTTCCACATTCAGGTGCCAGTACCTCCCTCACTCCCTGGAGACACACTGATGGCACTCCCACATTCAGGTACCAGTACCTCCCTCACTCCCTGGAGACACACTGATGGCACTTCCACATTCAGGTGCCAGTACCACCCTCACTCCCTGGAGACACACTGATGGCACTTCCACATTCAGGTACCAGTACCACCCTCACTCCCTGGAGACACACTGATGGCACTTCCACATTCAGGTGCCAGTACCACCCTCACTCCCTGGAGACACACTGATGGCACTTCCACATTCAGGTACCAGTACCACCCTCACTCCCTGGAGACACACTGATGGCACTTCCACATTCAGGTGCCAGTACCACCCTCACTCCCTGGAGACACACTGATGGCACTTCCACATTCAGGTACCAGTACCACCCTCACTCCCTGGAGACACACTGATGGCACTTCCACATTCAGGTGCCAGTACCACCCTCACTCCCTGGAGACACACTGATGGCACTTCCACATTCAGGTACCAGTACCACCCTCACTCCCTGGAGACACACTGATGGCACTCCCACATTCAGGTGCCAGTACCACCCTCACTCCCTGGAGACACACTGATGGCACTTCCACATTCAGGTACCAGTACCGCCCTCACTCCCTGGAGACACACTGATGGCACTCCCACATTCAGGTACCAGTACCGCCCTCACTCCCTGGAGACACACTGATGGCACTTCCACATTCAGGTACCAGTACCTCCCTCACTCCCTGGAGACACAGTGATGGCACTCCCACATTCAGGTAGCCAGTACCTCCCTCACTCCCTGGAGACACACTGATGGCACTTCCACATTCAGGTAGTGCCAGTACCACCCTCACTCCCTGGAGACACACTGATGGCACTTCCACATTCAGGTACCAGTACCTCCCTCACTCCCTGGAGACACACTGATGGCACTCCCACATTCAGGTGCCAGTACCACCCTCACTCCCTGGAGACACACTGATGGCACTCCTACATTCAGGTGCCAGTACCTCCCTCACTCCCTGGAGACACACTGATGGCACTCCCACATTCAGGTGCCAGTACCACCCTCACTCCCTGGAGACACACTGATGGCACTCCCACATTCAGGTGCCAGTACCACCCTCACTCCCTGGAGACACACTGATGGCACTCCCACATTCAGGTAGCAGTACCACCCTCACTCCCTGGAGACACACTGATGGCACTCCTACATTCAGGTGCCAGTACCACCCTCACTCCCTGGAGACACACTGATGGCACTCCCACATTCAGGTGCCAGTACCGCCCTCACTCCCTGGAGACATACTGATGGCACTCCCACATTCAGGTACCAGTACCTCCCTCACTCCCTGGAGACATACTGATGGCACTCCCACATTCAGGTGCCAGTACCTCCCTCACTCCCTGGAGACACACTGATGGCACTCCCACATTCAGGTGCCAGTACCACCCTCACTCCCTGGAGACACACTGATGGCACTCCCACATTCAGGTGCCAGTACCTCCCTCACTCCCTGGAGACACACTGATGGCACTCCCACATTCAGGTGCCAGTACCGCCCTCACTCCCTGGAGACATACTGATGGCACTCCCACATTCAGGTACCAGTACCTCCCTCACTCCCTGGAGACATACTGATGGCACTCCTACATTCAGGTGCCAGTTCCACCCTCACTCCCTGGAGACACACTGATGGCACTCCCACATTCAGGTACCAGTACCTCCCTCACTCCCTGGAGACATACTGATGGCACTCCCACATTCAGGTACCAGTACCTCCCTCACTCCCTGGAGACATACTGATGGCACTCCTACATTCAGGTGCCAGTTCCACCCTCACTCCCTGGAGACACACTGATGGCACTCCCACATTCAGGTACCAGTACCTCCCTCACTCCCTGGAGACATACTGATGGCACTCCCACATTCAGGTGCCAGTACCACCCTCACTCCCTGGAGACATACTGATGGCACTCCCACATTCAGGTACCAGTACCTCCCTCACTCCCTGGAGACATACTGATGGCACTCCCACATTCAGGTGCCAGTACCACCCTCACTCCCTGGAGACACACTGATGGCACTCCCACATTCAGGTGCCAGTACCACCCTCACTCCCTGGAGACACACTGATGGCACTCCCACATTCAGGTGCCAGTACCACCCTCCCTCCTCGGAGAGTATTCCAACCCGGTGCTGGCTCACGGCAGCACACGAAGATTAATTGCGCTATATGTCATCGCTGCTTTCACAGGTACTCGGTTTCACTCCTGGGTGAGAAGAAGCAGTGTGAGAGGACCACCTTGCTCCTGGAACCGCGCAGCTTCGAACGCCGCACCCACCAGCCCTTCAATCATACTGCAGGTCAAGCGCTTTTACCACTTGGCCACAGAGTCCAGGTCATTTGAACTGAGAAGATATCGGTAGTGTAAGAGTACGTTCATTTTCACTTTGACCTAACAGTATGAAATATGCTGCGCAGTTGCATTTGTCCTGAAGGTTAAATGCGATGTGAAAAATGTCGTCCGACAAAATAGGATTCAAAAAGAAGGAAGAAAACAGCACCTTAGATTTTACACAGGCCTGTCAAAACTCGTATGAGCGTACATTCATCTTAGAATTGAATTCTAAGCAAGCAAAAACTCTTCTACCGACTGAACTTGTGCAGACAGTAGCATGAAACTATTTTGGCATTGGACTATAAAGAAAAGGCCTCGTCTGGGCGCAAGAGCACAGTTTCACAGAGATTGTCTCCTATAAATCTCCTCAGTTTGACACGTACATGATATTTATTCATAGGATTTCCTTCTGCGTGGTGCCGCGGGTGTCGAGGAACACTCCCAGTGTTTCCATATGGGAAACATCGAAACACAAAATGCTCGCCATTTTGCCGAAGAGTCCCTCAGCACCTTCGAAGACGCCAGGCAGCCGTAATTGCAATATCGACCCAAGAAATTCTCTCTCGAAAAATATTCTTAAGCCTGATCGACTTTGCTTGTTCTTCGGACGTCAAAGCTTGCCCTGGAGAGTCAGTTTCGAACACTATGAAAATATCGATTTGCAAGAAGTGGGGAAAGCTAGGGAAGGTAGGGGGTCGGGAGATGACAAACGAGGTGGGGAACAAAGGGTTGGGGTGAGGTGGGGGTGGGGAGTAGTGGAAGAGGGGAAGGGAGGGAAGGAGTGGGGTGGTGGTGTGTGTGATGGGGAAGGTGACAGCGAGGGGACAAGAGGATAAAAAGGGGAGGGGGGGGGGAAGGGGGTAGGGGCTGTTCGACTTAATGATTATCGTGGCATGATGGGAAGGCAGTCTCTTCCGGAGCGACGGTGAAGGTCAAATCACAGCATTTACCTCGGCCACGCTACATTTCTTTCGCTCTATCGAGCGAAACAGCCTTCCTTATTGATTCTTTTCCGACTTTTCCGACAAGAAGAGTTTAACAGGAAGTGACAGAACATCCATTGTCTTTCTCGGTACTTGGACGTACATGTCTTGTTTGTCTTCTGCCTCTCCACTGCCTCCCTGCTGTTGCTCTTCCCTGAGAGGTCAATATGTCTAGTCGTCTTTGTTAGATGTCTTCCCAATACATCTAGGAGAGCTACAATGTCTGAGGTCATTAAGCCTTCAATTGTTCAACTAGGCTGTTTGCTTGTTTACTCTTGACATTTCATCGCAGAAGGATTAAATATCAGTGCATTTTGATTAATATTTCAATTTTTCAAGCAAAAATTCAAAATTTATTTCTGGACCTATCACCCTAATAAATTTTGTTACAAATAACCTTGTAGGCTGAATTTTGGTTGCACGTGTGTATGTTGCTGTTGCTGCTGTCGTTGTTGTTGCTGCTGCCACTGCTGTTACTGCTGTTACTGCTGCTACTGCTGCTTCTGCTGCTGCTACTGCTGCTTCTGCTAGTATTGTTTCTGCTACTGGTGCCGGTGTCGGTGTTGGTACCTGTGTTATTGGTGATAGTGCTGACTCGAAAATTAGGTTTATTTGATTGAAATCAAACATTCAAATCCTCCCCAGTCGCCATCTCCGACCCTTCAATGAGAGAACTTTGAGTATGAAATTAGGGGAACGTTGAGTATGAAATGAGGGGAACGTTGAGTATGAAATTAGGCGAACGGTGAGTATGACATTAGGGGAACGTTGAGTATGAAATTAGGGGAACGTTGAGTATGAAATTAGGGGAAAGTTGAGTATGAAATTAGGGGAATGTTGAGTATGAAATTAGAGGAATGTTGAGTATGAAATTAGGGCAATGTTGAGTATGAAATTAGGGGAACGATGAGTATGAAATTAGGGGAATGTTGAGTATGAAATTAGGCGAACGTTAAGTATGAAATTAGGGGAACGTTGACTATGAAATTAGGAGAATGTTGAGTATGAAATTAGGGGAACAATGAGTAGGAAATTAAGGGAACGTTGAGTATGAAATTAGGCGAACGGTGAGTATGAAAATAGGGGAAACGTTGAGTATGAAATTAGGCGAACGATGAGTATGAAATTAGGCGAACGGTGAGTATGAAATTAGGGGAACGTTTAATATGAAATTAGGCGAACGGTGAGTATGAAAATAGGAGAACGTTGAGTATGAAATTAGGGGAACGTTGAGTATAAAATTAGGTGAACGATGAGTATGAAATTAGGCGAACGGTGAGTATGAAAATAGGGGAACGTTGACTATGAAATTAGGGGAACGGTGAGTATGAAATTAGAGGAACGTTGAGTATGAAAATAGGGGAACGTTTAATATGAAATTAGGCGAACGATGAGTATGAAAATAGGGGAACGTTGACTATGAAATTAGGGGAACGATGAGTATTAAATTAGGGGAACGATGCGTATGAAATTAGGCGAACGGTGAGTATGAAATTAGGGGAACGTTGAGTATGAAATTAGGGGAACGGTGAGTATGAAATTATGGGAACGTTGAGTTTGAAATTAAGGGAACATTGAGTATGAAATTAGGGGAACGTTGAGTATGAAATTAGGGGAACGATGAGTATGAAATTAGGGGAACGTTGACTATGAAATTAGGGGAACGGTGAGTATGAAATTAGGGGAACGGTGAGTATGAAATTAAGGGAACGTTGAGTATGAGATTAGGGGAACGTTGAGTTTGAAATTAGGGGAACATTGAGTATGAAATTAGGGGAACGTTGAGTATGAAATTAGGCGAACGGTGAGTATGAAATTAGGGGAACGTTGAGTTTGAAATTAGGGGAACATTGAGTATGAAATTAGGGGAACGTTGAGTATGAAATTAGGCGAACGATGAGTATGAAATTAGGGGAACGATGAGTATGAAATTAGGGGAACGTTGACTATTAAATTAGGGGAACGGTGAGTATGAAATTAGAGGAACGTTGAGTATGAAAATAGGGGAACGTTTAATATGAAATTAGGCGAACGATGAGTATGAAAATAGGGGAACGTTGACTATGAAATTAGGGGAACGATGAGTATTAAATTAGGGGAACGATGAGTATGAAATTAGGCGAACGGTGAGTATGAAAATAGGGGAACGTTGAGTATGAAATTAGGGAAACGGTGAGTATGAAATTAGGGGAACGTTGAGTTTGAAATTAGGGGAACATTGAGTATGAAATTAGGGGAACGTTGACTATGAAATTAGGGGAACGATGAGTATGAAATTAGGGGAACGATGAGTATGAAATTAGGGGAACGTTGACTATGAAATTAGGGGAACGGTGAGTATGAAATTAAGGGAACGTTGAGTATGAGATTAGGGAACGTTGACTATGAAATTAGGGGAACGGTGAGTATGAAATTAGGGGAACGTTGAGTATGAAATTAGGGGAACGTTGAGTATGAAATTAGGGGAACGGTGAGTATGAAATTAGGCGAACGGTGAGTATGAAATTAAGGGAACGTTGAGTATGAGATTAGGGCAACGTTGACTATGAAATTAGGCGAACGGTGAGTATGAAATTAAGGAAACGTTGAGTATGAGATTAAGGGAACGTTGAGTATGAGATTAAGGGAACGTTGAGTATGAGATTAGGGGAACGATGACTATGAAATTAGGGGAACGGTGAGTATGAAATTAGGGGAACGATGAGTATGAAATTAGGGGAACGATGAGTGTGAAATTAGGGGAACGTTGACTATGAAATTAGGGGAACGGTGAGTATGAGATTAGGGGAACGATGAGTATGAGATTAGGGGAACGTTGAGTATGAAATTAGGGAAACGATGAGTATGAAATCAGGGGAACGTTGAGTATGAAATTAGGGAAACGATGAGTATGAAATTAGGGGAACGGTGAGTATGAAATTAGGGAAACGGTGAGTATGAAATTAGGGGAACGTTGAGTTTGAAATTAGGGGAACATTGAGTATGAAATTAGGGGAACGTTGAGTATGAAATTAGGGGAACGATGAGTATGAAATTAGGGGAACGATGAGTATGAAATTAGGGGAACGTTGACTATGAAATTAGGGGAACGGTGAGTATGAAATTAAGGGAACGTTGAGTATGAGATTAGGGGAACGTTGAGTATGAAATTAGGGGAACGATGAGTATGAAATTAGGGGAACGGTGAGTATGAAATTAGGCGAACCGCACGGAACGCTTGGATCAAAATGACGTGTCTCCAGTTTCTCACCATCCCAGTTGCCATTTCTGACAGCACCGTTTTGAAACTCGAACCGACTTTGTAACCGCATGGCACGAGAAAACCAGATCTATATTCGCTAAACAAACAAACAAACGAAGGAACGAACGAACGAACGAAAGAGTGCAAACGGCTAAGAGAACGGACGGACACTCGAAAGGACGAATGAACGAAAGAGCGATTGCGCAGCGTTGTCTGAAAGCCAGATTTGCCAAATGCAGCTCTGCTCAGCGTTTGGTAAAATAAGTATATTTGTATAATAGGTACTTTTTTGTTATCTGCTGAGAGATAAGAAAGACTGTATTTTCAATGCAAATCTATCTTGGATACAATGGTGTTTATGAGCTGATTGGCAATCGCGACTCGCGATGAATGTTAATGTTCCCTTGGCGTGGACTCTGTGAAGAAGATGTAGGAAAACTTGTTTGTGTTGAAATAGAGCTGTGTAAATAAATTTTGGGGAGGGGGGAGATGCCAAGACATGGAACAAAAGTAAAAATTTCAGCCACTCAATTTCTTACGCCAAAAGGTTATTGCTACAAACAGTACTGTCACTTATTAGAGTATCTATCAATTAGCATATATCTTTTTTCTATCATCGACTTACGAGACACACTTCATCATCATTCTAGAGAATACGAAAACCACTATCCTTTGTTTTGGTATTGTTACAGTTGCTGATCTTGTTCAGTACAAGCATACACACGCGCGCACACACACACACACGCATGCACGCACGCACACACACACACACACAAGTATACACACACATATATACACACATACACACACATACACATACACACAGAGACATGGACACACACATACACACACATACACATATACATAAATGAGTACACACACATATAGGCACTTGCACGAGCACGCATACACATTTACACACATACACACGCGCACACACACACACACACACATATACACACATACACGCACACACACACACACACACACATATATATATATACATATATATATATATATATATATATATATATATATATATATATATATATATATATATATATATACACGCGCACACACACACATACACATGAGTACACACACATGGTTGCATTTGCACCAGAACACACGCACA
>JAWQFJ010018357.1:25000-27500 GCA_034096865.1 Theodoxus fluviatilis
ACTTCACATCGCAGACAACCGGATGCGACGTGCCAGCACAAAGTGTGACGTAGATTGCACGAATTCCTCACCGCGAAGTGAATTTTAGTTCGCAGAGGACGCTACTATGATTGCCTAATAGTGGTGACGATGCTATCCTGGGCGACTGACATGTGTCGCACTGTATGAGTCCTCTAGCGGGTTGTTTCGCTCCTGGAAAAGTTGTTTTCGCACGTGACTGTCTGAATTGTGATCTTCCACGACAAAATAATGTCTCGATTTCTTGTTGAAATGTATGCTTGCTATAAGCATGTATGTTGTAGATAAAATATATAAATAAAAATTTGCCCTATGAAATAGCGTTCTGTGCTGGCGGTCATTTTGAAATGATGACGTGGATTGATTTTTTGGTTTTTGTTTTTGCATTCACCTGCAATATTTTAAAAACTGAAGTTCTTTCCTTTGCCCTAAAGGTTTTCTTCCGGCCCGGTGTCAGAAACAAAATGTCGATGCATCTCTAAGGTATCTCTACTGTATCTTCCTCCCAGCTCTTGCAGCAGCAGAAAAAAATAGCTGCACCACCAGCGCCAGCAGCACCATCACCAGCACCACCAGCACCACCATGACCACCAGCACCACCAGCACCACCAGCACCACCAGCATCACCACCGTACCGCCACCACCACCACCACTGCAGCAGCAGCAATACACCACCAGCACCACAACCACTGCTACCACCATTATCACAACAACTATCACCACCAATGGCGCCCCAAATACCACCATTATTACCCCCAGCACCACAAGCACCAAAGCAGACCACAATTCTACAACCAGCACCACAACCACTACCACCATCACCACCACCACAACTACCACCACCAATAGAGTCACCACCACCACCACCACCACCACCACCACCACCACCACCACAACCACAACCACCACCACAACCACAACCACAACCACAACCACCACAACCACCACCACTTCCACTACCACCACTAATTGTCGCACTACCACCATCACAACCACAAGCACTACCGACACCAGCACAACCAGCACCACCACTAGCACTACTACTACCACCAGCACCAGCTCTACCAAAAACATTACCACTATCACCACCATCATTCCCACCACTACCACCACCATTAGTTGCAATACCACAGGCACAACCGCAAGCACTACCGACACCATCACAACCAGCATCACCACTAGCATTACTACTACCACCAGCACCAGAAGCACCACTACAATTCGCACCCTACCAACTCCATTACCAGCGCCAGCACCACCACCACCCCCTCCAGCACCACCCCTTCAAGCACCACCATCACCACCACAACCACCTCCACCACCACCTCCTCCAGCACTACAACCACCACCACAACCACTTCCACCACCAGCACCACTCCCACCTCCAGCATTACCACCGCCACCAACACAACCACAATCACCTCCACCACCATCACGACCACCACCACCACCTCCAATTCCACCACCACAACTGCCACCACCACCACCACATCCAGCACTACCACCACCACCTCCAGCACTACCACCACCACCACCACCACCTCCACAACCACCTCCAGCACCACCACCCACTCCATCTCCACCTCCACCACCACCCCTTCACCTCCACCACCACCATGACCTCCACCACCTCCAGCACCAGCACCACCACCACCTTCACCACCACCACCCCCAGCACCAGGAGCACCCCTACCAGTGCACAGTCTGCAAGGCTGTGGTGATGACAAACGAGAAGACACATGCCCAATTGAGACTCCAGTAAATCAGTCCTCAGTTCTGCCCGACCTGTCCGGCAGGGCTGGCATCGCCTGCAAGTCTTGGAGAGAGCCGGGAGCCTGGCCATTCTCCTGTCAGCCCTTAATGGTCGTTAACCTTCCTTAACTGCCATGGGGAGGCGACTCTGGCAGCGCTGAAGGTTATCTACGCGCCTAAGTGTTGGCTAGCACTTGATGAATAGTGTGAATATGGTGGGGTTATGGAGGGGTTCTGTGGAGAAGAGAAGAGTGGGAGTGGGGAAGAGAAAAGGGAGGGAGAAGGGGGGGGGGGGGGGGAGGAGATAGAGGGAAAGGGGAGAGGGAGAGGGAAAGAGAGAGAGAGAGAGAGAGAGAGGGGGGGGGGAGGGGGGCGGGATGCTCGACGCTGCACACACATGTGCGCATTTGCGAATGCCAGCAGGAGCAAATGGACAGTCACAAGGATACAAAGTGTTAGAAACAAACGCGTGCGGAAAAAAAAACAACATACAAATACACACACACACACACACACACACACACACACACACACACACACACAAACACACGCTCGCACGCACAAACACACACACACACACAGACACACACACGCGCGCGCGCTCGCTCGCACGCACGCACACACACATACACACATACACACACACGCACGCACGCACGCACACTCGCGCACGCACGCACGCGTAGACACAAACACAAGCACAGAAACCACAGCGTACACAACACAACAC
>JAWQFJ010018357.1:37500-48942 GCA_034096865.1 Theodoxus fluviatilis
TTACTTCTTAGTGAGAGAAAAAAAGAATATATCTAAACGATTTTCCTTTAATGAACGCTTATTCATCATCTTAAAAAACATTATTGCAATGCATTAAAAGTGCTTGTTTTCTTACCTTTAGTTGACCTGAAGACATTATTTTACTGCACTAAACAGGTGCTAATGTAGGACCATTGATGTACTAACCTGGAGCACACGTATCCTTTTCGTAAACCAACAGCGCACTAATGAGTAAATTGATTCATCCAGTAGAGCAGGCCCGAGATCGATTCATTTCCGCTTCAGCTCATTCACTCACCCTTTGATCTCCAAAACAACCTTTCCGGGCAGGTAACAATTCGTCGCAATGCAGGTAGAAAAAAAAACTCCTTTGAAACAACAGCAGGATCGAACTCATGACTAACTGATTGGCTCCCCACCATTACCTCACTGAAGGTCCGGTGACTTCAACTTGACCGATCGTCTGATGGTGGCCCGTGATTTACATTAGGATCCCATCAACTTCTAATCTTCTGAAAGACACCCAGGACACAGGAAAGCCTGGCGGTGCTTTGAAGTCCTCGGCAGAACCGGCTTTCAGGATATCAGCGCGACGGCGCGAAAATGGAATGGCCTCACCCAAGCTTTGGGTGCACTCGACGTTGTGGTGGAAGATGAAAAGAAATCACTTTTGCGCAGTTCCCTTGAAGATGTCTCGTTGGCTGCAAAGAATGACTGCCAAGCTCGTCCTTCATCGATCGAAGATAAAACTCAAAACAATCCCCCCTTTCTTTTTGTGCTCGACTCCCTAGATCCGGTTATCTGAGTCAGTGGGCTTTCTTTGCTGGAGTGAGCAACTCATGGCGAGAAGATTCTTATAAAACACTCTTTCTTGCACTGCGGATTTTGTCAGGAATTGCCGACAAAAAGGTCATTTAGAGCTTTTTCTCACACATTAGTTTTTGTCAGGAATCGCCATAACTGTTTTCTTGTTCTTCCTCTTTGGATTGTCATGTTGACAGGATGCTTTGACTCGAGATGCAGGACATTTCTGCAGGACATTTCTGCAGGATTCAGCCCAGGAACTAATTCAACTATTCTATGAAGTTATTTGAGTAACATACACTTTTTATATTTCAGTAGATCTAAAGTACATGTAAAGCTCTGGGTATATACTACAATGTAGTTCATTTGCTCACCTCTTGACAACTTTAATACCGCTGAACTTGTTCAAGGTAAATTTTATGGAGATATCATTGTGTAGACAGACCAAATGGGTGATTGATCTATTCGTGAGCGACTGAAATATATGTTTAAATATTGTAAAACTGAATGAGGGCATCTTCTCAAGCAACTGCCTTATAAAACCGAATCCACTTGAATGTCAATCTGCCAAAGGCAGGATTGAGTTCCTGCATGCTTTAGCAAGAGTCTGCTTCAATTTACCCAGTACTACGAACCTCGCGAGGCCAAACTGTATTGTGATAAATCAACGCCGACTGCATCTTTAACTCTAAAAGGCCAGAAATGAGACTTAACTGCATTAGTTCATCATCATCATTACCGTCGTCATCATCATCATCATCATCATCATCATCATCATCATCATCATCATCATCATCATCGTCGTCGTCGTCGTCATCGTCGTCGTCGTCATAATCATCATCATCATTATAATTTTTTTTTCTTCCTTTTTTTAAGAAATTGTTTTGAGGTTAATTTCCCCCACCCCCACATCAGTCGCTGCTCCTGGGTAGGAGAGGCAATGTGGGTGAAGCATCTTGCCCAATGACTGCAAGTCAAGGACCTGTGCAGCTTCCAACACCGCACCCATCAACAGCAAGCGACTGCAAGTCAAACGCTCTATCTGCTCGGCCACACAGTCCCACAGCATCATCATCATCTTGTCGAATTTCTGGAACGAAAAATGCCAGACCTGTCGTGCCCTGAACAACACCACGGCCAGCTGGAGCGAGGCACTATCCCCGTTTCCGGACACGAACGTTGTTAAAGGCTGCACTCTGTCAGGCCACTGATCGGCTGGATGTTCCTGTCATTCAGGCAAGGACATTTCCATCCCTTCCGGTGACAGAAGATTCGCCTCAAGGAACGGGAAGAACATCGACTGATGAAAATTGTTACGAAGTTCGACTTGGCTCGTTTCTGAATAAGCGTCTAGGGGAATATGCACTCACACAGTCAAACTAGTAACACTATCTCACACATTCGTTCTATCAAAGATGGAACACGACAGAAAGACGGTGAGGACAAAGGTCAAAATCAAATCACTTTCATTTGATCTATCAACAATGAACATGGATAATTAAATGTTAGTAATGATAATCAAGAACCAATAATTCAATTCAATCTTAGGTATGGAGTAAATAGTTGTGGCTCGCCAACCAATCAAAAGTGTACTTAACTGAATCGTAGGTTGTGTCCGCTGAAAACACGTGGTAATCCTAAAGCGAGGTGGCCAATTCGTGTTCATGTTAAACCCGCTTACACAAAGGTTCCTACCTTCAGGACGACTGTAGCAGCGGCTTTAGAGATGCAGGTGAGGGAGAGAGGGGGTGGTAAAAAGGAGTAGGGGGGTCAACGGGAGCACAATCAACGAAAGTGAGTTTCGACCGAATGTGGAGCGGGGAGACGCTTCACAGTTTTGGACGCTGTGGAGCAGGATTCAAACAGGAATCGTCAGTCTGGCAGGACCAACGCAGACAGTACACCCCACAGTCTCGGACTAAGGCAGGCTTGTAACTCGACCCGACCCTGGGGCAGACGCTTTCACTTGTGGAGCTGAGAAAAGCTTGTACTTTAGACCGGGTGGGGGCGGGGAGACGCCTCGTAATTTGGACGCAGGCTTCAAACAGGAATCCTCAGTCTTGTAGGGCAGACGCTTCACTCTTCAGATGATATGGAGCAGGGAGATGGGCGGCGTTTTACACATGGTGATGGTCTTTTGTGCTTGGTTGAATTCCGCGCGCCTGCCGCTGGCGGCCGGAGTTTATATACCCGGAGCAATAATTCTAATGCTCTCCCATCCAATGGAAACACTCGGGCCACGTCCACTTAACCTCGCTGTCCAATCACATGGTCCCCATATAAAGCCAACGTCTATCTCCGGAATTCTCCATTCACGTTTTGGAAATGGAGCCAATCACACGTCTCCGCTCCGCACTAGCATCCAATATGTACCAAGTTTGCGATGATTGGATAGATGGAGGACGTCTTATGGCCCAGCAACCTCTCTAGGCCATGCAAGGCCATTAAGCATGAAAATCACTAGAACAGTTCAAAGCAAACGTAAGGCAAGGTCTCGTGTCTCTAGTCACTCGCCTCTTAGGAACCACGTAGAGAGACACGGTGGACCGATTCTTAACTCAACCCTCGAACACACAGTGGAAACTATGGCTGGCGAGCCACAACACACTCTAACGTTACTATTTTTAACATGGTTGGCGGCCACACTAATTTACATACCACAGGTTAGTAAACACGAAGGAGGAGGAAGGGGGGGGGGGGGTGGGGGGGGAGGGATGATCTCGTCACAATAATCAATCGTCTCCACTAATGGAATCCCGCCCCTCGCGATCTCGTGGACTCGTGTTTGGAATTACGCAGCGCACGCAAAGTCACGATCACAACATCAGTTTGTAAAGGAAGACTACCTCACAAAAGGATTGAATCCTCCCCAGCTTCCTGGAAGCAGCCCTTGCTCTCTGACACATGTGGGCGCAGAGTACAACAAACTTCAGCTTCACGGTTCTTGCTGCTGAAAACCTTGGATGCCGGACTTGAGGAGGCTTACCACGGTAGCTCAGCTGGGGGGGTGGCCCCAGGCAGCCAAAGAGGTTAAATGGAACGCCCTGCAACGGGATCCATCTGTCGAGACCTAAACATTCGTTCCAACCCCAATGGAAGATTCAAAGCTCAACACTTGAACAGCAGTAAACCGGTCACCAATTCCCATACCCCATTCTAGTAAACTAGAGATTTCGCCTACCGGCAAAAGTATCTCTAGCACAGTTCACATCACGTGATGGAAGGTTTTTGGCCAATTTATGCAAGCGGAGGTCAGACGAGAGGCTTGTGGGATAGCCGATGTGCTCCCTGACATACGCCGTTAAAGTAGTTCTAAGACTATTTCGCACAAAACTCTTAACTTACTCTTGTTGAGACAACAAACAAGCGTTTATTCGATACAATAAAATGTTTGTGTTGAAATGGAACCAAGTTTTTACATCTGAATGATTTCTGTAAAAAAAGTGGAGGGAAAAATAGTATCAGTACGAACTATTTTTGGCGTAAGGCTGTAATGCCAAGGGTCAAGCCTATTACGCATTCATTGCGAACTGTGCCAGAGTCAATACTACTGACTCGGGTTTACAGAATGCCCATACCCAAGCCCTTAAGTTGTGTTCTGATTGGGTTTAGTGCCCGATGTGAACGAAGCTGAAGTGGACACGTGATCTTGTGCATGGGGACTTGCATACGAATAGGCAACAGTGACTTGAATGATTTGCATACGTCACTGTCTGCACCGTTGAGTTACATGATAAGTCTAGTATTATCATGTAGCATACATGGCAAGGACTCGGCCAATGCGCTCCATCGAGCAACATTTCATTGTGAATAATGCAGCAATATTTACATTAACAATTGCTGTATTCTACACGTAGCATTGGGAAATGAATCATGCTCTTTCGCTACACTTCTCTCGCTGTGTGTCAGTAACTATGAAAATGAGTGTTTTGCTTGCGGAATGAAGGGGAAAATGGCGGACACTAGTTGTTCAATTGTAACTACATTGTAAAAACCAGTCTCTGCGCGTGAAAGATCCGTCTGGCCAGCCAATCAGGATGCAGCATCCACCACAGCGACAAAATTGGACTTCGGACTCTCAAGCACGTGATTAATTTCGTACCGAGGACACTTGTCGCAAATCAAAAAAGCACTTGCGTTGAGTCGAAATACCCACGGAGTAAAGCGTAAGCATCACTCTGTTAGAATATGGCTTGAAAGACAACTCTACATACATGCATCTATCGATCAAACAGTGTGCGAGTGTTGGAATGCTTTGTATGACTGTGGACTTTTCATTGTAAACGCCATGAGCTTGCCTATTAGGGAAGGTATGTGCGTATAAATAATCTGTATTATTATTATTATTATTATTATTATTATTATTTAAACATATCATTAGGAAAAAGTAATGATAAGGACCGAGACTTCCTGAGTTAACATGATATTCTTGCATTGGGGAAACCCTGGACAAAATGATAAATAAACATGTCATCATAGAACTAGAATGAATGATTATCATGACAACAACAACGACGACCACGATAACAACAATTGGGGTGAGTGAACACAAACAACAACAACAACAACAACAAATCAACAGCAGCAACAACGACAACAATACACTGAGACAACTACAAATATTTTATTTGTATTAATAATGTAATTGGTACAAATATTTTAACTGTATCTACTCGCTCCTCAGCCATAGTAATTGCAGAAGCAAATGTCCTTTACCCTAAGCAAGAAAATACATGCAGTGCCGATGGCATCGGCGAAAGAGAAGAGGCCGATGTATACATTTTCAGGCCCCTAAAAAATCAACCAATCACATTCCAAGACGTGTTTATTAAGCCATTATGGCCAAAAGGCTAGTCAGGTTACATGGTGGTCATATTGATGTGTTTATTGAGCCATTATGGCCAAAAGGCTAGTCAGGTTACATGGTGGTTATATTGATGTGTTTATTGAGCCATTATGGCCAAAAGGCTAGTCAGGTTACATGGTGGTCATATTGATGTGTTTATTGAGCCATTATTAGTCAGGTTACATGGTGGTTATATTGATGTGTTTATTGAGCCATTATGGCCAAAAGGCTAGTCAGGTTACATGGTGGTCATATTGATGTGTTTATTGAGCCATTATGGCCAAAAGGCTAGTCAGGTTACATGGTGGTCATATTGATGTGTTTATTGAGCCATTATGGCCAAAAGACTAGTCAGGTTACATGGTGGTTATATTGATGTGTTTATTGAGCCATTATGGCCAAAAGGCTAGTCAGGTTACATGGTGGTTATATTGATGTGTTTATTGAGCCATTATGGCCAAAAGGCTAGTCAGGTTACATGGTGGTTATATTGATGGCACACTGAGGGGTTATTATTGAGCCATTATGGCCAAAAGGCTAGTCAGGTTACATGGTGGTCATATTGATGGCACACTGAGGGGTTATTATTGAGCCATTATGGCCAAAAGGCTAGTCAGGTTACATGGTGGTCATATTGATGGCACACTGAGGGGTTATTATTGAGCCATTATGGCCAAAAGGCTAGTCAGGTTACATGGTGGTCATATTGATGGCACACTGAGGGGTTATTATTGAGCCATTATGGCCAAAAGGCTAGTCAGGTTACATGGTGGTTATATTGATGGCACACTGAGGGGTTATTATTGAGCCATTATGGCCAAAAGTCTAGTCAGGTCACATGGTGGTTATATTGATGGCACACTGAGGGGTTATTATTGAGCCATTATGGCCAAAAGGCTAGTCAGGTTACATGGTGGTTATATTGATGGCACACTGAGGGGTTATTATTGAGCCATTATGGCCAAAAGGCTAGTCAGGTTACATGGTGGTCATATTGATGTGTTTATTGAGTCATTATGGCCAAAAGGCTAGTCAGGTTACATGGTGGTCATATTGATGTGTTTATTGAGTCATTATGGCCAAAAGGCTAGTCAGGTTACACGGTGGTCATATTGATGTGTTTATTGAGTCATTATGGCCAAAAGGCTAGTCAGGTTACATGGTGGTCATATTGATGGCACACTGATGGGTTATATAATGCACACCTTATAAGACGAGAAGCGTTCATTGATAATACATAATCATGAAATACAATAGGAAGTTATTACAGAAGAAAAGAAATCTGTTTTCAAATGCTCACGTCATCGTCGTCATCGTCGTCATCATCATCATCATCATCGTCGTCGTCATTATCATCGTCGTCGTCATCATCATCATCATCATCGTCGTCGTCGTCGTCGTCGTCATCATCATCATCATCATCATCGTCGTCGTCGTCGTCGTCATCATCATCATCATCATTGTCGTCGTCGTCGTTGTCGTCGTCGTCGTCGTCGTCGCCGCCGCCGCCACTATCATCTTCTTCTGGAACATCGTGATGTCTTCACCCAACTTTAGCTGACGTGGTGACCTTTCTCATTATCCTGTCTATCTAACAAGTCCATGAGCTCCATAGCAAACATAAACAGCTGCTGCACCCGCTAATGAAATTACCATCCGTGGCAGCTTTGACGTCATAGAACTGACAACAATTCCTGTTGGGTGCTGAACTGCCTTGCCAGGGAGAGAAGGGCTGCAGCTAGGGACACCGGCAGAGCAGACTTTCAGTGCATTCTAGTCCACTAGAGACCTCGTCTCCCGGCGAAACAGTCTCTAGTACAGTTGACATCACGTGATGGAAGGTTTTCGTTCGAAAAATTCTAATGAGGGTCACACGAGAGGCTTGTGGGATAGCCGATCTGCTCCCTGACATATGCCGTTAAAGTAGTTCTAAGATTCTTTCGCACAAAACTCATAACTTGCTTTTGTTGTTGCAATAAACAAGCGTTTAATCGATAAAATAGCATATTTGTGTTGAAATAGAAACAAGTTTTGACATCTGAATAATTTCTGTAAAAAGTGGAGAACAAAATAGTATCGGAACGAACTATTTTTGGCGCAATGCTGTAATGCGAAGGGTCAAGTCTATTAATAATAATAATAATAATAATAATAATAATAATAATAACAATAATAATAATAATAATAATACAGATTACTTGTACGCACATACTTTCTCTAACAGGCAAGCTCATGGCGTTTACAATGAAAAGTCCACACTCATACAAGGCATTCCAACACTCGCACACTGTACAGTTAAAATAAATGAAGAGTTCATTGCGAACTGTGCCAGAGTCAATATTGACTCGGGTTCACAGAATGCTTTTAGTGTCCCCACTGTCCCTGTCAATGTGGCTCGCGTCCGGCAAGTCACAGAGACGTGCATACTCGGAGAAGAGACTCGACTGCATAGCCTTTCTGCCCTTGTAGCTTGCAACAGGCAACCGTCACCACTGCCGTGACAGACACTCGAAGCGAGGACGCTATATACATGTACTGTCTTTGCTTGAAGTGTACAAACGTACGTTCGCCGAATATACCAGACCTCGACATGGCTCTCTGATTTTGTGCCTTTAAATGTAAGGAAATTTTCTAACACAGTCGCTTGTTTAAATACTGATCAACTTTAATTTCGGCGTTTGTAGTTTCTGATTTTCAGCCGATGCTTAACACTGTGTTTCGGAGAATTCTAATGTTAAAAGCTGACCACGTTCAGCTATGAAATCGATTGAGGTTTGGATTCCAGGAACTCTTTTAGTATCAAGTGCTTACCAGGTCCTCTGGAAGTGATCTTCAAAATCAATGAAGGGAATATCGTAAGCGTTTCCGGAACTGTACGTAAAACATGTAAAACGATGCGAGGCAAGATGAGGCGATAACAAACAACATCCAAACTCACGGCAATAATGTCTAAAGACATTTTCTTTTTTGTCGTCTGCTCTTTTTCAGCTCGCAAATAATAAAAATGAGTGCATTTCACTGGAGAAAATTTCAAATGCAAGGTCTTCTTCTCATATGAAGAACACAAGGGAGAGAGTTAGGCGAAGAAGAAAAAACGGTCTGAGACTTCGAAACCTTTGATTTGGGCCGCATCCACCTCCTTGCTGGAGGCAGCCATTCCTGGCTCAGTGCCCAGAGGTTCGTGTGGAGGGCTGCGTTGATACTGGCGATAATGTGGCTCTGATTTACGAGGGAGTCGCTCTCTGTGCCAGGCTCACAATCGTCCTTATCTTAATCGTGCGCTTATCTTATATGACGTGTACCGTGGCGCTCCTGCCGGCATCATCGCGCTCCCACGTGATCGCAGGGAGCTCTCAGGATTACTAGACTTATTGACTGGACTTGTTTCGTGTCCGCGGGCCAGGTCGGTAGGTAACGACTCGCAATGATGTCGTTGAGTAGTTCCTCGATAGCATGTGCGCGTCACCGAGAAGTGCTTGTCTCCCCTGCTGGAGTATCGTTGTATGCGATTCCCTGCACATGAGCCGACGGTAAAAGTACTGTCATTCGCGCGGCGTTGTAGACTAATGGGCAATTAGTATATTTACAACCGTTGACTGACTCTCGTCCGCCATTTCCTGTGCTCGGCTATATTCGGGCTTTCTTTCCGACCCCGCCCCCCCCCCTGCCCCTCGCTACGCGTTCGTGCGGGGTGTACCGGTCTTTGCGCGCAGGCTTCCTCTGCTTAGTCTTTATCTCATGTGAATCCTGTCTCCATTGCATTGGATTCATAAGCTTCCCGTCTTGTGAAGGAGAGATGTATTCCTGTTATGACGGCTTGACTTGCTACGCTACCGTTCGACACGCGATCCGTGGTCGCCGAGTGACATCGTGTCTGGATGCTTTTGCTCTATGCAGACACTATCGTCTTGATTTGTCCTGTGATTTTCGTTCTCTCTCTCTAAACCTACCTCGGTCCTCACGTCTCCTGCTCGCTCTATATCCTCTCTGTGGCTCTGCTCCTGCGGCAAAGTATTCGTTTTTCAGGGGCAATCCTTCCTATCTCTCTCTGTCTCTCTCTCTCTTCGGGTCGGTCTTGCCCCCTTGTTGTGCGAGTGTCACGGGGGACGCGTTGGTTGGGATACACCTATGGCAGAATTACTGTGCACCGCGCTAGAACTGTAAGCTATGTGGGTCTTAGGTGGCTGTGGTATGTCGGCTTTCCCGCGCGTCCTCGCTCTGGTTCGGCGTCCGTTCCTCCTCCTCGTCTCGGTCTCCTCCTCCAGTTCGCTCCGCCCTCCTCCCTCTCTCCTCGCTCCTCCTGTTCCTCCTCATCTCGCTTGCCTCTCTCTTGCTTCGCTCCTTCTTCTCCTACCTCCCTCCTTCCGTCCTCGCTGTGCCCTGGCGTCTCCTCCTCCTCCTTGCCTAGCTGGCGGACCCGCCTCCTCCTACGTTGCCGTCAGCCCTCCGCCGCCAGCCGCGGCGCCCCCCCCCAGCCGGGGCGCCAGCCGGGGGGGGCGAAGCCGCCGCGGGCCGACGGCGGGCGGTTTACATGGCCTCCGCGACCTGCCGTCACGCATTGCCTTCTGTCGGCGGGCGCTAATTCTGGCGGTAGCCGCGTGTTGCTCCTGTATCTGTTCTCGCTGACTAGCGCGCTCACTTGCAGGTTGGCATCGTGTGTCGGCTCGCTGGCAGCTTCCTGCCTTCCTCGGCTCACGCGCCCCCTTTCCTCCCCCTCTTCCTTCTCATCCTCCTCTCCTCCTGCTCTCCTGCGCTGCAGTCGCGCGCGCGCCTCCGGCGCCTACCGTGGCATCCATCCTCCTCCCTCCCTCGCTCGCTGCCTGCGCTCCTCCTGCTCTGTTCCTCCTATCCCCCCCCCGCCGCCGGCTCCTACCGCAAACGCTGCTCCATCGGGGCGACGCGCTGTTCGCTGCGCCCTGTCGTGTGGCCGGCCCGGAGGGCGATGAGCCGGCTGTCCTAACGACTCCTCTTTAAGCGTTGCCCTCTTGCTCATAGAGAGGACGCGGCGCAGCGACCGCTGCATCGCGGGACAGGGCGGACTCAGAGTGAGCTGTGCGGGGACCGTGCCAACCCCCGACTCTTGCTGTGCTGCTCTGCATATGCGCTACTGCTGGGCACCCCCGATGTGCGGCCTGCAGATTCATCACACTACATGGCTGGGCCGCACGGACGACAGGCTAGGCAGACGCCGGGCAAGGCTAATGTGAGTCATGTCGCGGAATAGTTAATCAGCTGTAGCCTGCAGAGATCGACTATGGCTGAAGGTCGTACCGCTACGCATCGACTCTTCATTGCTGCATCGACCCTCGGCCCGGTACGCTATCCCTGGATGTAGTTTTCCGCAGCGGCTTCCGCACTGCCCAGGGACAACATGAGAGCCGGCGAGGGTCGGCGGCTGCATTGATGTCTGGAAATCCGAGGCGGCCTGGTAAGAGCGGTGGGAGGGTAGCTTCTGGTCTTGGGCTTAATGTTGGCAGAGCGATTGCGGCATGCTTAGTCCGCCTCAGGACCTCTGGGCGCTAGAGGCGATTTAACGAGATCTAAATTTACCATCGCTTTGCCGGCTATAGGGTCATTCGTTTAGCCGTTGCCCCTTGGGTCGCTGTTGCCTGATGGTGACAGTGTCCCTCGGCGCGCGTCTCCCCGTTGCTGCTTTCGGACATAAAGATTGCGTGCGATGTGAGGCGGCAGTTTGTGTCCGTGTAGGCCGCGATCGGCATATGGCTAAAGCATAGCCCGCAAAACCGTCTAAGTGAACCATGCGCCGCTGTGCTAGCCACCCTAGTGTATGA
>JAWQFJ010018359.1:5000-26170 GCA_034096865.1 Theodoxus fluviatilis
CAGACGAACAGACGGACAGACGGACAGACGGACAGACACGCAGACAGACAGTCAGACAGACAGACAGACAGACAGACAGACAGACAGACAGACAGACAGACAGACAGACAGACAGACAGACAGACAGACAGACAGACAGACAGACAGACAGACAGACAGACAGACAGATAAAGCTGTGAGGACCTCCAGTAAACCTGGAGGGAAAATATGTCCAGACTGCATGTCTTGTTTCCAATTTTGTTTTCTTTATTTTTAAAAAGTGAAACTTTGTTTTAAAGGCGGGTTTAGAGCTTGCTTTTTACACTGTCCGACAGGAGAGAGTCACATGACTTGGATGTTGTGACGTAATACGTTACTTGTGTGACGTAGTGCGTTCAAAGTGGGATGTAGTAAGCAAGCATCTTGGTGTTCATTGATCGTAAAAATGTTTAAAATTACTTTTTTATGGTAGTAGCAGTTTCTTTCTTCAAGTATGCTGCTGTATTACTATTGGTGAAAATATCTCCGAAAGTTGTATTAAAAAAATATCTGACTCAGCACATTTCCGTTCGTAGAAAACATCACATGAGAAGGTGAGTAGTTGTTTTTGAAAGACATTTGTAAAAATGATATTTTATTTTATGTAACTAAAGGTTTTTAATAGTTGTTATCGCACCTTTGAAGATGAGTTCACGATACACCACTATCGACTGAATCCATGATTAGTGTCCATGCACAAACAATTGAGTGATTGACTGATTGATTGACATAGTTATTCATCTCAATAGGAATATGTTTGATACATGTCACAGCATTAAAACATTTTTGTATGTACACATTATTTAAAAATCATACCTCATTTCTCATATGAAAGAAAGAAATAGTGCCCGAGTATGTAGCAAAGATAATTTTAAAACATTCTCGCTTGCACACACAGTTCGTGTGCTCGCCCTTCAATGGAAGGATAAAACAGAATATCCAACTGGAAGATATGCGGCCATTAGAGGGTCAAGACCTTGATTCCAACTTTCACTATTCGTAACTGAAATATGTCATGTAGCCATAGGATCGTCACGGCCTTGACCCCAAGTTTTACCATTATTGAATGAAATTCCTGTTTGGCAGATTTCATTGCCGTCCCCACAACACCTCAATTTATCTCCATACTACACCTCAACTTACCGTCCCCACAACACCTCAGCTTATCTCCACACAACACCTCAACTTACCGTCCCTACAACACCTCAACTTATCTCCACACAACACCTCAACTTACCGTCCCCACAACACCTCAACTTATCTCCACACAACACCTCAACTTACCGTCCCCACAACACCTCAACTTATCTCCCCACAACACATGAACTAACCGTCCCCACAACACCTCAATTTATCTCCATACTACACCTCAACTTACCGTCCACAAAACACCTCAATTTATCTCCACACAACACCTCAACTTACCGTCCCCACAACATCTCAACTTACCTCCACACAACACCTCAACTTACCGTCCCCACAACATCTCAACTTACCTCCACACAACACCTCAACTTACCGTCCCCACAACACCTCAACTTACCGTCCCCACAACACCTCAATTTATCTCCACACAACACCTCAACTTACCGTCCCCACAACACCTCAACTTATCTCCACACAACACCTCAACTTATCTCCACACAACACCTCAATTTATCTCCATACAACACCTCAACTTATCTCCACACAACACCTCAATTTATCTCCATACAACACCTCAACTTATCTCCACACAACACTTCAATTTATCTTCACACAACACCTCAACTTATCTTCACACAACACCTCAACTTACCGTCCCCACAACACCTCAGCTTATCTCCACACAACACCTCAACTTACCGTCCCCACAACACCTCAACTTATCTCCACACAACACCTCAACTTACCGTCCCCACAACACCTCAGCTTATCTCCACACAACACCTCAACTTATCTTCACACAACACCTCAACTTATCTTCACACAACACCTCAACTTACCGTCCCCACAACACCTCAGCTTATCTCCACACAACACCTCAACTTACCGTCCCCACAACACCTCAACTTACCTCCACACAACACCTCAACTTATTCTCCCCACAACACCTCAACTTACCGTCCCCACAACACCTCAACTTACCGTTCCCACAACACCTCGATTTATCTCCACACAACATCTCAACTTACCGTCCCCACAACACCTCAGCTTATCTCCACACAACATCTCAACTTACCGTAAACACAACACCTCAACTTATCTCCACACAACACCTCAACTTACCGTCCCCACAACACCTCAACTTATCTCCACACAGACGATCCTCGAGAGACCTGGTGACCCTTATTGATCTGAGTATTGATTTGTTGTACTCCCTTACTGTTGTGACGTAAGCACCGCTCTAACTTTCACACACGTCTCCGATAGATCACTGTAACTTTCATATACGTCTCCACTGGATCGCTGTAACTTTCACACACGTCTCCACTGGATTGCTGTAACTTTCAAACACGTCTCCAACGGATTGCTGTAACTTTCAAACACGTTTCCAATGGATCGCTGTAAAGTTTCACATACGTCTCCAATAGATCTCTGTAACTTTCAAATACGTCTTCAATGGATCTCTGTAACTTTCACATACGTCTTCAATGGATCGCTGCAACTTTCACATACGTCTTCAATGGATCGCTGTAACTTTCACATACGTCTTCAATGGATCGCTGTAACTTACACATACGTCTTCAATGGATCGCTGTAACTTTTAAATACGTCTTCAATGGATCGCTGTAACTTTCAAACACGTCTCCAATGGATTGCTGTAACTTTCAAACACGTCTCCAATGGATTGCTGTAACTTTCAAACACGTCTCCAATGGATCGCTGTAAAGTTTCACATACGTCTCCAATAGATCTCTGTAACTTTCAAACACGTCTCCAATGGATCGCTGTAACTTTCAAACACGTCTCCAATGGATCGCTGTAACTTTCAAACACGTCTTCAATGGATCGCTGTAACTTTCAAACACGTCTCCAATGGATCGCTGTAACTTCCACATACGTCTCCAATGGATCTCTGTAACTTTCACGTACGTTTTCAATGGATCATTCTAACGTCCACATACGTCTCCAATGGATCGTTGTAACTTTTACATATTTCTCCAATATATCTCTGTAACTTTTAAATACGTCTCCAATGGATCGCTGTAACTTTCAAACACGTCTCCAATATATATCTGTAACTTCCACATACGTCTCCAATGGATCTCTGTAACTTCCACATACGTCTCCAATGGATCGCTGTAACTTCCACAACACAACCAATAGCGCAGATCTTTTTCAAACATCGGATTCACTCATTATCGTGTATTTTTCATCACGTCATTTAGTTACACACTTATTTGCATACATTTATCATTATATTCATTTTTGCATTGTCTTTTCATAGCCCTCCTGCCCATTGTCAAAATGTATGTTCAAACTGTCTGTCAGTTTTTGTCTTCTTCTTTTTTTCAGTGCAGAGACATACACGTTTTGCTCATCCTTCGTTCCTTTTCATAACCTTGTCACCTTATCTCAGCACATTACCTTTTCTGTCCACGTCATCCATTGTCACGACGTCATCCATTGTCACCAAGTCCATGTCATCCCTTGTCTGCGCGTGTCCACTGCTTCTGTCCTCCGTGCCATGTCGTTGGTGACTCCCTTTTTAGATGCCCACTCCTTCGTGTCACTCCTCTTCATTCTCTCACTTCTTCTCCCTCCAACACTGCCTCTCGATCTATCACCGTCGCACTTACAAGCTCTCTGTCTACTATGAGCAAGGGCGTTTTGATTTCTTTTAGATCTACCTAATTCGTCTTTGGTTACTAAGTCTGCCCTTGTTTTCTATTCACCTTCCGTCCTACAGCGGGAGTTGAAGATCAGTGAAGACAGCCATGCCATAGCGTTGTTCTTCCTCTTCCTGTGGTGGGTCTCAATGAACTCCTTGGCCTCCCCTTCCTATGTTCCACCTCCTAGGATTTCGCTTCCTACCTCCACTCATCTTTCTACTGCGTTCTCATTCTTCTTCCTCCCTGATGCCACCACAAGAGCACGTAATTTCCCCACCCTTTCTGTTTCCCTCCCTCTTGCAATAAATCCCCCCCCCCCCTCTCCCTCCGTCCCACACCCACTCGCTCTTTTCCTTCTCCATCCCTTATTCCCCACCCCACCCTCCCCACCTTATTTTCCTACCCCCTCCGTTCCCCAGTCCATTCGTTTCCCTTCACCTCCCTCTTTTCCCTCCCCCTCCCTCTTTTTCCTCCCCCTCCCTCTTTTCCCTCCCCCTCCCTCTTTTCCTACCCCCTCTCTTTTCCCTCCCCCTCCTTATTTTCCTACCCCCTCCGTTCCCCATTCCCTCTGTTCCCCAACCCCTCCCTCTTTTCCTACCCCCTCTCTTTTCCCTCCCCCTCCCTCTTTTCCTACCCCCTCCGTTCCCCAACCCCTCCGTTCCCCACCCCCTCCCTCTTTTCCCTCCCCCTTCCTCTTTTCCCTCCCCCTCCCTCTTTTCCTACCCCCTCCGTTGCCCACCCACTCCATTTTCCTCCCCCTCTCTCGTCTCCCCACCCCCATCCTTCTGTGGGTTCGGGGTAAGAATTGACCCACCGCGTCTCCCTACCCGATTCGTAAGAGGCGAACAACTAGGGACACCGTGACTTGATTTGCGTTTACTCTAAACTGTTCTTGTGATTTTCGTGCTTAATGACCTTACATAGCCTAGAAAGGCTGATAGGCCGTAAAACACTATCCACTATCCACTATCCACTGTCCACTGTCCACTATCCACTATCCACTGTCCACTATCAACTATCCACTGTCCACTGTCCACTATCCACTATCCACTGTCCACTATCCACTGTCCACTGTCCACTATCCGCTGTCCACTATCCACTGTCCACTAACCACTATCCACTATCCACTATCCACTATCCACTATCCACTATCCACGATCCACTATCCACTATCAACTATCCACTGTCCACTATCCACTATCCACTATCCACTATCCACTATCCACTATCCACCATCCACTATCCATTGTAAACTATCCACTGTCCACTATCCACTATCAACTATCCACTATCCACTATCCACTATCCACTATCCACTATCCGCTATCCACTATCCGCTATCCACTGTCCACTATCCACTGTCCACTATCCACTGTCCACTATCCACTATCCACTGTCCTCTATCCACTGTCCACTATCCACTATCTACTGTCCACTGTCAACTATCCACTATCCACTATCCACTATCCACTATCCACTGTCCACTATCCACTATCCACTATCCACTATCCACTGTCCACTATCCACTATTGACTATCCACTATCCACTATCCACTATCCACTGCCCACTATCCACTATCCACTATCCACTATCCACTGTCCACTGTCCACTGTCCACTATCCACTATCCACTGTCCACTGTCCATTTTCCACTGTCCACTGTCCACTATCCACTGTCCACTATCCACTATCCACTATCCCCACCCCCAACCGCAAGTGTTCTCAGCTGTCTCTTCCCAGGGATTGTCGTGCCAGGCTCCACTTGGTCGGGTCAGAGGTGACGGTGCGTTTTTACTCGGTCCAGACTTTTTATTGTGGAGTACTCAGGACTCTGTCCCCTCCCTACCGTCCCCGCTCCCCCTACCCGTCTCACACATCCCCCCTTCCCCCTCCCCCTTCCCCCCCGTAATCTCTCCCCTCTTTAAACCTCTCTTCCTCTTTCTGTTCCATCATCCCACATGATGTTTTTCTTGGTCTCTGCTTGTTCACATGACTTGACACTAGTGGGTGGGTGGGTGGGTGGGTGGGTGGGTGGGTGGATGGGTGGGTGAGTGGTGAGTGGATGCATTGATGGATTGATGGACTGATGGATAGATGAATAAATTAATAGATGATGGATAGATGAATGAATAATTAGAGACTTTGAGACTTTGACTTTTTATTGTGTTTAGGCCGACCGCCCATTACAGTTTTCCACGAAAGATTACAGATTGACGAGTCATATGATACATAATCAACTGCAGTTTTCCTCTCGACGATTCATAGCATAGTGGATACACATAGCCAGCTTTCTTAAAGGGGTGGTAACACCTCAACATAAATTTTCTTACCAACAGGAGCTAAATAATACCAATCTTTTCGTTCGGAGCTCATTGTAAATGCGTTAATTCTTCGTGCGAAGGTCTCGATTACAGACCTTTGCCGAGCGCCGCCAAAACGCTCCCGGAAACTCCCCAAGATCAGCCGAGCGATCGTGACGTCACGTAAGCAATAACAACATGGCTGCAACAGAGGAAAACGTTGAAGGTGAAGGCGATATTTCTAGCGAGGGGGAGGATTTGGAACAAGTTACTGGGTCGTATGGTGTACACCCGTACCAGTTTGAACCTGTAAGAGACGAAGATGACATACCAACGACATTTGAAACTCACATGGATCGCATCTGTCACCGAAAAGGACACACTGACGATGTCACTCGATGATGATCGATGCCAAAATCAGACCTGTCTGCTAGAGTTCGGGCGATGCGGGGGTTTGAACGCTGCCTCTGAATCCTCTCTCTCTCTCTCAAGCTGCAGATCTCTCCGTCCCTGCTTCTCTCTCTCTCTCTCTCTCTCTCTCTCTCTCTCTCTCTATCTATCTATCTCTCTCAAGCTGCAGATCTCTCCGTCCCTGCTTCTCTCTCTCTCTCTCTCTCTCTCTCTCTCTCTCTCTCTCTCTCTCTCTCTCTCACTCACTCTCTTTATCATAGCTTTCTGGAATCTGCAGTTGATCAATGTGTAGCATTGCGGGTAATCTTCGGTTCGCACTGTCGTTTGGTTCCGATGCTGTTTGTCGAATGCTCGTCCGAGTTAAGGCGGGTAAGTAGGTTTGGGTGCCTCTGAGGGCGTATACTGGGCTGTGTTAGTTCATCTCTCTCCTTCCCTCCTCTGTGAGCACGTGCGGAGGTTTCCAGCGTGTTATGATTGACTGAGGAGGAGGAATTTCCTCCGCTGTTTAACTTTTAATGCTTACTTGAGGTTTCGATCTGTCTCTTTCTGTGCAAGTGGAGCCGCGTTGTGTGTGTGTGTGTGTGTGTGTGTGTGTGTGTGTGTGTGCGTGCGTGCGTGTGTGTGTGTGTGTGTGTGCGCGTGCGTGCGTGCGTGCGTGTGTGTGTGCGTGAGTGTGTGCGTGCGTGTGCGTGTGCGTGCGTGTCTGTCTGCGTGCCTCTTTCTTTTTCTCTGTCTCTGTCTCACTCTCTCACTGTCTTTTTCTGTGTTTCTGTTTGTTTTCTCTCTCTCTCTATCTCTCTCTCTGTCTCTCTCTCTCTGTTTCTGTCTCTGTCTGTCTGTCTGTCTGTCTGTCTCTCTCTCTCTCTCTCTCTCTCTCTGTGTACATCTCTCTGTGTACATCTCTCTTTGTACATGTGCACGTCCACGATTTTGCCTAACACTAGGTGGGACATATCTGTGTTTGGTTTCTTTGTAACCAGCGTGACGATCACATGCGTATATCATTATAAAAGGTATTATTTTGATATCTAGCATGAGGGAACATCAAATTAGTTCTATGAAAACAAACATGATGTGATTCTGACCAAATCAATCGATGTGATAAGCTCCTCCGCGACGACTGAGTTTCGTAACACCAGAAACCAAAACCAGAACGGCGTTGATCAGGATAGAGAAAGCACGGCCAGAGAAAAACTAGTCATAAAGTATTTATTCATGACCCATGAACGAAACTATTGAATTGTATTAATTAAAAAAACTAATGTAGAATGCTTTACTTACCCAAATTGGATGAAGATGGTCCATCGAACGGATTAAACGAACTGAAAGCTTCGCACATGTGTAGCAAATTGACGTACGTAACAGAAGGAAATGAAGGAAACGAAGCCTTCTCATTGGTCAAAAATCGCGTGTACTATGACGTATCCTTCTATAAACGTGTTCATTGACTGCAGGATGACAAAAGCTTCCTTTGTAGCCGTTTCGAGTGCGGAACAATATAGCAACACGTTTGGTACACGCGTACCTTCCGTAAGTAACGCAGGGAAACAACCGACGCTGACCATCAAAATAGTCCCAAGAAATTGGTTAATACCAAAAGAAGAATAAAACTATGCAGTTGTATGAGTAAACTAATGAAAGGAAAAGTAATTTGAACCTTCTCTTCAACACATTTATGTACACATGTTTGGTTTCGATTTTTTTCCTCTGAGCAAGGGTGGTAGAAACGAGAGTAACGAACGCATAGGTCTTTTTTATTTCGGTAGAACTACCTCTGTTTTTATTTTGTGGCGACTTTCCACTGAAATATGACTAAATTAATAATTGAACTTGAATTATTTCACACAATCTATACTTTGTAAGGTGAATTTGCACAAGATAACAAGCATTCAAAAGTGGCGTCGCAAAATGTCCCGTTTTTCGGCGCCATTTTTCCGCTTCGTACGAGTTTAATTATTTTTTTGTGAATCTCTGCAAAGCAAAACTATAAAAACTATTGGTCATAACATTACAAAAACATATAAAGTACCCATATAAATTTGAAATATATGCATGCTGACTGTGTTAGATAGTTTTATTCAAGTGTCTTTACCCAGACCCCCAGTTTTTGATAGTGTTAGGCAATATCGTGGACGTGCACACATCTCTTTATCTCTGTCTCTCTCCCCCCCCCCTCTCTCTCTCTCTCTGTCTCTGTCTCTGTCTCTCTCTCTCTCTGCGTCTCTCTCTCTGTCTCTCTCTCTGTCTCTCTCTCTCTCTGTCTCTCTCTCTATCTATCTCTGTCTCTGTCTTTGTCTCTGTCTGTCTCTGTCTTTGTCTCTGTCTCTGTCTTTCTGTCTGTCTGTCTGTCTGTCTGTCTGTCTGTCTGTCTGTCTGTCTGTCTGTCTGTCTGTCTGTGTGTCTGTCTCTGTCTCTCTCTCTGTCTCTCTCTGTCTCTCTCTGTCTCTCTCTCTCTCTCTCTCTCTCTCTCTCTCTCTCTCTCTTTCCCCGCATTGTAACGCAGCTGGAGCCAAGGCCGGCATCTTAGCCTTTCCTCCAGGAAGCAGCCCGAAACTGGGAGAGGTAACTGTAGATTACTTCAAGAGTATATGAGTTGATCTTTCGATAGGTCCAGCTCTCCAGCATTGCTAGTTCCGTGGACAGAGGCAGACACAGTGTGTATTTACACGTCAGTGTCGACCAAGGGAAGGACAATGGTGTCTTATTGATGCCGTAGTAGATAAGCTTGTTGTATCTGATGCTTCATTCTGCACTACTCGTTTGCTTTCTGCTGATGAAGGCAGTGCTCGCGTAGACCATGTTTGACCAAGGGGTGAAAATTAATGAGTAGGCGAAAGAGATTTGAGGGTAGGAGGGAGAGGAGGAGGGACTGGGGAGTGATTGACATGGAGCATTGCCCAGGCTGCATTCCACAAGCATTTCTCAGCGATGACAATGGTTGTCATGTCATCCTCTGCAAGGACGGACGTGATCACGGGCGACAAGGAGACTCCATCATCATCACCAGGCATGTCGCACATCGACTCCCGTCCCATCGCTGCCTGATTTGTCTTGGAACGATGACGGAGACCACGGGATTAACGGTGTTTGACGTGCGGTTTTTGAATATTCAAATCGCTAGTGTCTCACCCCCCCCTTTCCTCCCCTCCCCCCGCCACCTCTCCCCTCCCCTCCCCTCCCCTCCCCTCCCCTCCCCTCCCCTCCCCTCCCCTCCCCTCCCCTCCCCTCCCCTCCCCTCCCCTCCCCTCTCCCCTCCCCTCCCCTCCCCCCTCCCCTCCCCCCCTCCCCACACCTCCTCCCCTCACCCCCTCTCCCCCCCTCCCCCCCCCCTCCCTGGACCCCACTTCTCTTTCTCCTTTGCCTGGCGAACGAACGTACGAACCACTTTATTGTCTAGGGCTGCGGCCCATGACATGTGCAATGATGCAATACACTGTTCAACAATAAACTTATGGGGCACTCGCATTCTGTGTGTCTCAGTGATCTCTTGTAATTAAATACTGAGAGCTGTTATGATTGTTTTTGTTTCTCTCTGCTTATTCGAGAAAAGAGGCGTTCTGTGCATACTGCAAGATTGTCTCATTTTTTCTCATTAATGCAATAAAGAGGTAAATGGCGACACCTCTTATCACACACGTGATCGCTGTTTGTAGATGAATTGTATGAAGGGGTCCTCCATTTCTTCACTGACAAATGGTACAAGGTGTCTTACTGGTGGATCGTACAAAGCTGGACAATGCAAGAGAAAATGCCTGTCGTCTTTATCTTTCTCTCCGCAGTTGGGACACGAGGTTTTAAAGTTATCTCCACCGTACCTACGCCTATGAATGAACATTTCACCGATTCCCATTCAAGACTTAAATATGCAGTCTCTGAAGACTTTTCTATCCAAGGCTACAAGGAGTGACTTTATAGATGCAGACATCACAGTCACAGAATGACTAATGGGATCCTTCTCCTGGCCATAGATGCAATGATCCTATAAGATCTCACCGTAACCATGGCAACGCCTTGTCTACATATGTAATAGTCCCCAGAGAGTGGAGTTGGTGCTGGTACCTGACTGGGCGCGTCCTACCTGTCTGTCACTGAGTTTCTCGTCAGGTGCCAGTGAGGGATTGAACAAGCGGCCCAGTGACCAGGGGGTAAAGTATAAAGCGGTTTGAGACCCAGACGTGGGTGATACGTCGCTCTATACAAACTACACTTTTACCTTTACCTTTACATGGGATGTCTACCACAGCTGCTGACGTGAAGCCGCCACCAACGTCACGTGACGTGTCCCTCCCCTCGCCTCCTCTGCTCTGTGACGCGACAAGTACGTCGTCAGATGTGCGTCGCTGTGTTGACACGAAACACTCGTGTTTGCAAATGGGCTGATGGCCCAAGCGCTAGGCTACGTGATTGCAAATGGGCTGATGGCCCAAGCGCTAGGCTGCGTGATTGCAAATGGGCTGATGGCCCAAGCGCTAGGCTACGTGATTGCAAATGGGCTGATGGCCCAAGCGCTAGGCTACGTGATTGCAAATGGGCTGATGGCCCAAGCGCTAGGCTACGTGATTGCAAATGGGCTGATGGCCCAAGCGCTAGGCTACGTGATTGCAAATGGGCTGATGGCCCAAGCGCTAGGCTACGTGATTGCAAATGGGCTGATGGCCCAAGCGCTAGGCTACGTGACCGCCCTTGCCATTCTAGTTCACTAGAGGCTTCGCCTGCCGGCGAAAGTGTCTCTATCCCTGTTGACATCACGTGATGGAAGGTTTTCGTCCGAAATATGCAAATGGAGGTCACACGAGAGGCTTGTGGGAAAGCCGATCTGCTCCCTGCACGCCATGGTACAGAGATTTCCGACAAAAACACGTGCGATCAGCGGAGCCTATCATTTTGGCAAATAGCAACAAGGGAGGTAAATCACTGACAACTTCCGCCTTCTCTTTTGCAGGGGAATTTTTTTTTGCAATTTACGTGATTTGCAGAATGAATAAAACAACGCACCTGGAAAAGTAGTTCGCACAGCAGTAAATCCGTCGCTTGTCGGGAGAGATTTCCCACAAAAACGCGTGCGACAGCACAGGGAGATAACTCTCTGATGACCTCCGTCGACGTTTTTGCACGCTACAAGGCGTCTTCCAATCGGATGAAGGTCCGCCATTGGGAATTGTCAAGGTCAGCTGGCTCCAGATCCTGTGGTGCGAGACTGCTCCACTTCAGTCCTTCTTTCCAGCCTTCCTTGAAGCGCTTACGTGGGCAGACTTGTATCGTGCTAAGCTGGTGGCGTGCTAAGCTGACTTTTCCAGTTTGATGTACACTCTGACCCAAAGTTTTCACCAGAATAAAAGCGAAAAAGTGAAAACTAGTAGAAGAATGCTTATATTCATTAAGGACAATTTGTCACTATTTCATCATTTCTACAGTAGTGAAATTTAACTGTTCTCGTTTGTATTCCACCTACACCTCCCTACAACTGCAAATTAAATCGAGAACATTTATTCACGTCAAACACTCACTGACGGCGAGAGTATCTGTAAACAAACGGAGATAGCCACAATCTAAAAAACAAGATCACGTGGACCAATCAGAAACCAGGCAGGGGGAAAGCTCACTTAGCACGCAACTAGCTCCCTTCCTTCTACCCCAGTCAGCTCCTGAGGCATTCTGTGAACCCGAGTCACGTGACTCTGACGCAGTTTGCAATGCATGCGTAATAGACTTGACCCTTCGCCTTACAGCATTGCGCCAAAAATAGTTCGCTTCGGATACATTTCCCCCCACTTTTTACAGAAATCATTCAGATGTCAAAACTTGTTTCCATTTTAACACAGACATTTTATTTCATCAAATAAACACTTGTTTAATGCCTCAAAAAGCGTATTTTATTCGTTTTGTGCAAAACAGTCTCTGAACTACTTTAACGGCGTATGTCAGGGAGCAGAGGGCTATTTCACAAGCGTCTCGTGTGACCTCCATTTGCATATTTCGGACGGAATGGTTTCGTCACGTGATATGAACTGACCTAGAGACTCTTTCGCCGGCAGGCGAAGTTTCTAGTGGAATGACAGCCTACCTGCATTTGTAGACTATGCAAGGCCATTGACTACAAAATGACTGGAGCATGTTAGAGTTAGCGCAAGTCAAGTTTCCTCTTTCCATATTATTTGCTCTTTCTGGTGTCAGGAGACTTGTTGGTGACTCTTCTTACTCCGGAACAAGTCGGGACTGGCTCAAGTAGAATGAAAGAACAGGTGTTTCCAGCCAGCGTAGGATTGTGATGTTTTCCTTCTTGGTGGACATTTGATTTCCCTATTAGTCATTTGACACTGCAAAGGAGAAGTCACCTCAACAAAAATGATTGAGATTCCCCTGCCACAGCTGCATTGAGGTTCCCCTGCCACTGCTGCATGGAGATTCCCCTGCCACTGCTGCATTGAGATTCCCCTGCCAGTGCTGCCTTGAGATTCCCCTGCCACTGCTGCATTGAGACTCCCCTGCCACTGCTGCATTGAGATTCCCCTGCCACTGCTGCATTGAGACTCCCCTGCCACTGCTGCATTGAGATTCCCCTGCCACTGCTGCATTGAGAATCCCCTGCCACTGCTGCATTGAGATTCCCCTGCCACTGCTGCATTGAGAATCCCCTGCCACTGCTGCATTGAGATTCCCCTGCCACTGCTGCATTGAGATTCCCCTGCCACTGCTGCATTGAGAATCCCCTGCCAGTGCTGCATTGAGAATCCCCTGCCACTGCTGCATTGAGATTCCCCTGCCAGTGCTGCATTGAGATTCCCCTGCCACTGCTGCATTGCCACTGCTGCATTGAGACTCCCCTGCCACTGCTGCTTTGAGAATCCCCTGCCACTGCTGCATTGAGATTCCCTGCCACTGCTGCATTGAGATTCCCCTGCCACTGCGGCATTGAGATTCCCCTGCCACTGCTGCATTGAGATTCCCCTGCCACTGTTGTATTGAGATTCCCCTGCCACTGCTGCATTGAGATTCCCCTGCCACTGCTGCATTGAGATTCCCCTGCCACTGCGGCATTGAGATTCCCCTGCCACTACTGCATTGAGATTCCCCTGCCACTGTTGTATTGAGATTCCCCTGCCACTGCTGCATGGAGATTCCCCTGCCACTGATGCATTGAGATTCCCCTGCCACTGCTGCATTGAGATTCCCCTGCCACTGCTGCATTGAGATTCCCCTGCCACTGCTGCATGGAGATTCCCCTGCCACTGCTGCATTGAGATTCCCCTGCCACTGCTGCATTGAGATTCCCCTGCCAGTGCTGCATTGAGATTCCCCTGCCACTGCTGCATGGAGATTCCCCTGCCAGTGCTGCATGGAGGTTCCCCTGCCACTGATGCATTGAGATTCCCCTGCCACTGATGCATTGAGATTCCCCTGCCACTGCTGCATTGAGATTTCCCTGCCACTGCTGCATGGAGATTCCCCTGCTACTGCTGCATTGAGAATCCCCTGCCACTGCTGCATTGAGATTCCCCTGCCAGTGCTGCATGGAGAATCCCCTGCCACTGCTGCATTGAAATTCCCCTGCCACTGCTGCATTGAGATTCCCCTGCCACTGCTGCATTGAGAATCCCCTGCCACTGCTGCATTGAGATTCCCCTGCCAGTGCTGCATTGACATTCCCCTGCCACTGCTGCATTGAGATTCCCCTGTCACTGCTGCATTGAGGTTCCCCTGCCACTGCTGCATTGAGATTCCCCTGCCACTGCTGCATGGAGATTCCCCTGCCAGTGCTGCATTGAGATTCAACTGCCACTGCTGCATTGAGGTTCCCCTGCCACTGCTGCACTGAGATTCCCCTGCCACTGCTGCATTGAGGTTCCCCTGCCACTGCTGCATTGAGATTCCCCTGCCACTGCTGCATTGAGATTCCCCTGCCACTGCTGCATTGAGGTTTCCCTGCCACTGCTGCATGGAGATTCCCCTGCCAGTGCTGCATTGAGAATCCCCTGCCACTGCTGCATTGAGATTCCCTGCCACTGCTGCATTGAGATTCCCCTGCCACTGCTGCATTGAGATTCCCCTGCCACTGCTGCATTGAGATTCCCCTGCCACTGCTGCATTGAGATTCCCCTGCCACTGCTGCATTGAGATTCCCCTGCCACTGCTGCATTGAGATTCCCCTGCCACTGCTGCATTGAGATTCCCCTGCCACTGCTGCATTGAGATTCCCCTGCCACTGCTGCATTGAGATTCCCCTGCCACTGCTGCATTGAGATTCCCCTGCCACTGCTGCATTGAGATTCCCCTGCCACTGCTGCATTGAGATTCCCCTGCCACTGCTGCATTGAGATTCCCCTGCCACTGCTGCATTGAGATTCCCCTGCCACTGCTGCATTGAGATTCCCCTGCCACTGCTGCATTGAGATTCCCCTGCCACTGCTGCATTGAGATTCCCCTGCCACTGCTGCATTGAGATTCCCCTGCCACTGCTGCATTGAGATTCCCCTGCCACTGCTGCATTGAGATTCCCCTGCCACTGCTGCATTGAGATTCCCCTGCCACTGCTGCATTGAGATTCCCCTGCCACTGCTGCATTGAGATTCCCCTGCCACTGCTGCATTGAGATTCCCCTGCCACTGCTGCATTGAGATTCCCCTGCCACTGCTGCATTGAGATTCCCCTGCCACTGCTGCATTGAGATTCCCCTGCCACTGCTGCATTGAGATTCCCCTGCCACTGCTGCATTGAGATTCCCCTGCCACTGCTGCATTGAGATTCCCCTGCCACTGCTGCATTGAGATTCCCCTGCCACTGCTGCATTGAGATTCCCCTGCCACTGCTGCATTGAGATTCCCCTGCCACTGCTGCATTGAGATTCCCCTGCCACTGCTGCATTGAGATTCCCCTGCCACTGCTGCATTGAGATTCCCCTGCCACTGCTGCATTGAGATTCCCCTGCCACTGCTGCATTGAGATTCCCCTGCCACTGCTGCATTGAGATTCCCCTGCCACTGCTGCATTGAGATTCCCCTGCCACTGCTGCATTGAGATTCCCCTGCCACTGCTGCATTGAGATTCCCCTGCCACTGCTGCATTGAGATTCCCCTGCCACTGCTGCATTGAGATTCCCCTGCCACTGCTGCATTGAGATTCCCCTGCCACTGCTGCATTGAGATTCCCCTGCCACTGCTGCATTGAGATTCCCCTGCCACTGCTGCATTGAGATTCCCCTGCCACTGCTGCATTGAGATTCCCCTGCCACTGCTGCATTGAGATTCCCCTGCCACTGCTGCATTGAGATTCCCCTGCCACTGCTGCATTGAGATTCCCCTGCCACTGCTGCATTGAGATTCCCCTGCCACTGCTGCATTGAGATTCCCCTGCCACTGCTGCATTGAGGTTCCCCTGCCACTGCTGCATTGAGATTCCCCTGCCACTGCTGCATTGAGATTCCCCTGCCACTGCTGCATTGAGATTCCCCTGCCACTGCTGCATTGAGATTCCCCTGCCACTGCTGCATTGAGATTCCCCTGCCACTGCTGCATTGAGATTCCCCTGCCACTGCTGCATTGAGATTCCCCTGCCACTGCTGCATTGAGATTCCCCTGCCACTGCTGCATTGAGATTCCCCTGCCACTGCTGCATTGAGATTCCCCTGCCACTGCTGCATTGAGATTCCCCTGCCACTGCTGCATTGAGATTCCCCTGCCACTGCTGCATTGAGAATCCCCTGCCACTGCTGCATTGAGATTCCCCTGCCACTGCTGCATGGAGATTCCCCTGCCATGCTGCTGCAGTTGAGCATATCCCTGCCACTGCTGCATTGAGGCTCCCCTGCCACTGCTGCATTGAGATTCCCCGCCACTTGCTGCATGGAGATTCCCTGCCACTGCTG
Organism: Theodoxus fluviatilis; assembly: GCA_034096865.1. NCBI lineage: Eukaryota > Metazoa > Mollusca > Gastropoda > Cycloneritida > Neritidae > Theodoxus > Theodoxus fluviatilis. Next base: position 21,407 of record JAWQFJ010018359.1, read on the forward strand.
CAGTGGCATGGTTCCCTGCCACTGCTGCATTGAGAGTTCCCCCTATGCTGCACTGCATGCTCGAGATTCCCCCTGCCACTGCTGCATTGAGGTTTCCTGCCACTGCTCGCATGAGATTCCCCTGTCATGCGCAGGAGATCCCCTGCACTGTAGCATTGAGAATCCCCTGCCATGCTGCATGAGATCTCCTGCATGCTGCATTGAGATTCCCCTCCACTGCGCATGATTCCCCTGCCACGCTCATGGAGATTCCCCTGCCATGCTGCCATTGAGAATCCCCTGCCAATGCTGCATTGAGATTTCTGCCACTGCTGCATGAGATTCCCCTGCATGCTGCATGAGATATCCCTGACACTGCTGCATTGAGATTCCCCCTGCCAGCTGCTGCATTGAGACATCCCCTGCACTGCTCGCATTGAGATTCCCTGCCACGCTGCATGACGAGTTCCCCTGCCACTGCTGCATTGGAGATTCCCCTGCACACTGCTGCAATGGGAGGAATTAGCACATAACTGCCAGCTGAATACTATTGAAGATGTTCACACCTGCACTGACGGCATTGTAGGGTTCCTCCCTCCTTCACCGAGCGTCCCTTCATCGGCCTCAAACTCCCTCCTCCCTTCACCTACCCTGCCCTCACCTCCAGTCCATTCCTCTCCCAATCCCTCCCCCGCTCTCTGTATACTAATCGTCTGACAGCATGAACTTGAAGAGCTAACGTTTTTAAAATGCAGATGCATCGTACAAAGTTTTTAACTTCCTGCCCCCTTACGACTAGGCATATAACAAGTGGGTGTAATGTGCGCACGAACAAACACTTACTGATCTCGACTGATTTACAACCACACGACGGGGTCACAGCAGATGAGAAATTCCAAGATGCCGTGAGAACAAAGGAAACACCCTCAGCAAAGAAAAAGTAAAGGTGCTTAAGCAGTATTTTTTTCATTCATCGATGGACGCTCAAACCACTCATTTTTACCCCCTGCTCAACGGAATACTCTTATTATCACTTCCACTATATCTCAACTCCCTGGGGACCACACATCAAGGCCATCTCAACTCCCTGGGGACCACACATCAAGGCCATCTCAACTCCCTGGGGACCACACATCAAGGCCATCTCAACTCCCTGGGGACCACACATCAAGGCCATCTCAACTCCCTGGGGACCACACATCAAGGCCATCTCAACTCCCTGGGGACCACACATCAAGGCCATCTCAACTCCCTGGGGACCACACATCAAGGCCATCTCAACTCCCTGGGGACCACACATCAAGGCCATCTCAACTCCCTGGGGACCACACATCAAGGCCATCTCAACTCCCTGGGGACCACACATCAAGGCCATCTCAACTCCCTGGGGACCACACATCAAGGCCATCTCAACTCCCTGGGGACCACACATCAAGGCCATCTCAACTCCCTGGGGACCATACAACCATGCTTTCGATGAATATGCCAACTTTCCTTTGAAAATAATTTCAGCTTAGCCCTCACGGGTAACCGTTTCACTCCTGGGCGGGGAGAGGGAATGCGAGTGAAGCACCTCGCTCGAGTGTGCAACTGTTGAGACTCCAGCAGTTTCCAACGCTGCACCTACCAGCTCAAGTGACTGCAGGTCAAGAATGTTAACCACTCGGCCACAGAAGTTTGGTCACTCTGAATTCCACAACGTGACACACTGAACGCCGCGACCCAGAAATCCACTGACCTGCGGTGACCTGCGAGACGCCGCTCGCACCAAAGGAACGGCATTGACGAAAATAAGACCGCCCTAACACACAGGCACACCCATCCGTGGTCTAGGCTTGCACAAACGCTGTCGTACTAGCGTTCTGTTCAGACATCCTCAAACACTCACGCCGGCCTCTCCGTCCTACGCAAACTGCGTCAGGACTTGGGTGGATCGAGAGTGGATCACTGAAGGTAAACTATCTGTTATGTCCAGCTTTCGGAGATGTACTATGGACTGACTTCCGACACTGCTGTGTTGTAGAAAACGACAGAGTGTGTGGTGTGCGCGTGAAACTAGATTAACTTTATCTGGTAGTAAAGTAGCTAAAATCATGACGTGGTGAATGAGGGCACGTCGTATGAAGTCTCGTTTTGTTCTGTACTATCCCTATGTCGTTCTTTCCGCAGGAAAGAGAAGTTAGACATTTTCCGTGGTTTTGAAGATACAAGTTGTGTCAGTGTATAATGCTTTGTTTGTTCATAGAGTTCTCGAGGTGAGTCCGTAAAAGGACAGAATTAATTCTATGAACGAATCAATTTCATAGCTGTTGTCGTGGTATAATCAAATTAGTGATTGCTGTTAGTTTCGGATGCTTTTAGAGTAACCACGAAGTATCATCAGGAATTATCATAGTTGCATTCATATGATGTCTGACAACTGTTATTTTGTCGCGTCGATAGTGAAAACCGATGTTTCTCTCATCGTAATGCAATTTATGGTGCTATTTATTATCGCTGTTACCTGTATTTTATGGATTATGATTCTTTTCAAGGACTAAGTGTGTGTGTCAGTTTAACTTGATCATGTTGAAATGCCTGGTGGTAGATCGTAATAATGTTTTACTCACATGCGAAGCAAAAGTGAGTCTATGTACTCACCCGTTTCGTCCGTCCGGGCGTCCGGGCCTCTGTAAAAAACGTTAACGTTGGATTTATCTCAAAGACTATTAAGTCTATCAACACCCAATTTGGCATGATGGTGTATGATGACAAGGCGTCAAAAACATGCATAGTGACTTGATCTTGCTTCAAGGTCAAGGTCGCAGGGGCCGTAAATGTTGTCTAAAAACAGTCATTTTTCACATTTTCCCAATTTTCTCTGAAGTTTTTGAGATTAGATACCTGACCTTAGTGTATTCTGTTTTTTTTTTTTTACCAATATAGATGCGCACAAAGTAATCCATCTTTGACTACGACACAATTCTCTCTCCTCTCTCTCGTTCTCTATCTCTCTCTTCTACATACTGCTCTCTGGCTGTACATCCTCATACTCAATACCATAGCAACTCATTCACATACACAACTACGCACATCATGATCTGTCTGTCTGTCTGTCTGTCCACGTCGTCTGATATGTCTGTTAGTACTGTCTTCAGTCTCCGCGACTCTCTCTAGATCTAACTGCTCTCTAACTCTAGCTCCTCCCTCTACCTCTTACTACTCTCCACTCCTCTCTCTCTCTCTTCAGACTCTGTCTCTCTCGCTCCTCCTATATCACCAGACTACACACAACACATCATACACACATTTACCTACAGATATACTAGTGTCTCGATCTCTTCTACGTACGTCACCGAGCTATGGTCGTGTTCCATATCAAGGACAAACTGCTATGATATCTGTGTCGTCAGTTAGGCCTATTTTCGTCTATGGCAAACTTCTGCACCGACATCTGCGCGCCGGATCTTTTCGGAAACACGGACAAATCGGAACCATTCCGCATTTATCCATGGCGCATGGTGACAAGGATATGTTGGAACCAGTTCCGATTGTATCCTGGCGCCTAGGATGCAGGATTTATTCAGGACCACCCGGATATGATTCTGGACCGTCCTAGAAGGTCGAATTTCGCGCCCAGATTGTGAAGATGTTCTCACACACGTTGCCTGAGGTTGATGCAACGAAATCTCTATTCACCTACCTGTTTATGTCCGTTAACAGTCGCTATAGGAATTACAAATTCAGCGCACAGAAGGCGCCCACATGCGTCATCTAATATTCCTGTCTGCATCATTCCAGGTCAAAATTCACTGAGGTACAACGTCAACTGTACTCCAGACGTCGTGAGTCTTTCCACTACAGCTGTGGAACACAAGACGTATCTGTGGCGGAAGAATGCTGAAGTGGACTTTAGTCGACTATTGAGGTAGGCATAAATGAGAAGTTAGGTAGAATATGACATTGGTGTAGTTGGTGCTTGCATTTACCTTCCCTCACACACACACGCACGCACTCACGCAGGCACACGCGCTCAGGAGAACGCACACGCACGCCACTCACCACAAACTAACCGCGCGTCAACACGACACGGTATACACACGCAGATGCACGTCCACGCATCATCGACACGCACTAGGTACACACAGCGCATACGCACATAATACATACGCATGCACAACAAAGACACCTCCCCTGACATATCCACCCAACCGACAGCGACACACACGCGCGCTATGCGCGTACGCGCACACACCACACAAACACACAAGCACATACAAATACATACATACACACGACAACACATACACACATCACTGTTTTTTTAGTTATACTGGACATATTTTCTAAACAATGATTGTGAAGAGGTTTTCCACACTTGCTGACACGTTGTGCGAATAAAAATACCCGATGGCGCTGTTAAACCGCAGTTTTGTTGAGGAGATGAACATAAAAGAATGGTATCGGGTATCGACCCGCCGCCCCGAGAAGAAGAGGAAGACGAAAAAAACGCATAACAGACATAAACACCAGCACAACGCTAGCTACCATGATGCCACGCAAACTCGAACCATGACACACAAGGAGTTACGCTATAGGAGCAGGGATACTATATTTAAAATTAGAAATACGAGCGCTATCTGACATGCTGATGTTACAAGGGTTACAGAGGATGTGCTGGAACGCTATATGGACTGTGGATCCACAGGTCAAAATAAATGTTCGATACCAGTAATGATACACTCTCATTACACATAAATACGATGGCATTAGATGATGTACTAAAATTGGTAGAGAAAAGACAAC
>JAWQFJ010018360.1:5000-11110 GCA_034096865.1 Theodoxus fluviatilis
TGGGACCAGGCAGCGACAGCTCCAGGCCTGGAAACAAACACGATACTCCAAAAAGATATGAATGAAAGAGATAACCCTGGCCCAGTCAGGCGATGGTCACATGCAGACGTCAGGCGATGGTCACATGCAGACGACACTTTATCGGTGTGGGCAGCTCCATTGTTTGCTGAGACCACTGGCTGTTGCCTTTAGTCTTCGACCTGGCTCTACGCTTATCTACAAGAAGCAGCTGCCTAATAAAAGCAGGAAACAGGCAATATCAGTTTTAAAGAAATCTTCTGTACGAATTCACAATCCTGCTGTAAGTTTGCTGAACTGCATAATGCAAGCACGTGCACGCACACACATATACACGCACAAATGGTTTGTGGGTGCGTGTGTGTGTAAGTGTTTGTGAGTGTGGGTGTGTGGGTGTGGGTGGATATCTAGGGCACCAGATCAACCTGACCGCAAATAGTCTACAGTTTTGAGAACATTGTTACGGCTCCAGCGTATTGATTTTGATTTAGTGGGTTTCCTGTTCTAGTTTAGTTACTTTAAAGTCGAGCATGTGCAGCCCTTTAACATGTGTCGTGTGGGTGTGATCAAATTGCATGCTTTTTTCATGCAAGGTTTTGCCTGACAGTGCTATTTGGGCATGAAGTCTGTGTGCAAGAGGCTCCTGCATGGGGTATTGAGTTTCCAGAGGCATGTTTTTTTCCACTGGGGTTAGCTTGCACGGGATTTTCATCCTGGTATCCTCTATAAAATGTTGTATTTTTCTTATGTTAGTCCTCTGGTCTGGCCAACCTTAGCATTTTTGTCGAGACCGTTGTCCGAGTTTTCTCGGTGTGGACCGTCGTGGTTTTCGGCGGGCTGACGCACTCATGTGCAGTGTTTCGCGACGGGAGGTTGCGGGGGGGAGGGGCCGCTATTGCGGAGGGCCGCTATTGCGGGATTTTTTTTATAACAAAAGTTCTTCAGACAATTTTGATTCTTTTGTCCTTAAACGCCTAAAAAACCATACAATTTTTGTTACTTTTTCCGTTTTTTTTCTTTTGCGGGGGGCCGCTATTGCGGGATTTTTTTAAAACAAAAGTTCTTAAGGCCATTGTAATTCTTTTGTCCTAAAACGCCAAAAAAACCATATAACTTTTGTTACATTTTTTGAAAATACTTAGAAATTTTTCTGATTAGGAAGTGTGTGTGTTTTATTAATAACGGGTGAAGCTTTATATTCTAACTCCATCCCACGTTTGACTCTCAACGGGTGGTCCCTACGCCCTAATTCCAGGGCCCGACGCTGATGTTGGACACAAACGTGACAAAAAGTCAGTCAGGCGGGGTGGCGGGTGCGGCCTAGGCTGAGCCCTATCGGTAAAACCCGAAAAAATTAGTTTTTTTCTTTCAAAAAAAGTAACACAAATTTTATGTTTTTTTAGGCGTTTTAGGACAAAAGAATCAAAATGGCCTAAGAACTTTTGTTTTAAAAATCCCGCAATAGCGGCCCCCCGCAATAAAAAAAACCCGAAAAAATTTCTAAGTTACAAAAAAACAAAGTAACAAATATTTTATGGTTTTTTTGGCGTTTTGAGACAATAAAATCATAATTGCCTTAAGAACCTTTGTTTAAAAAAAAATCCCGCAATAGCGGCCCTCCGCAATAGAGAGCCGACCCCGGTCGCGGGTGGGCTACATTTGGTTAGCACCTAATATAACGGTCGGGGTTGTTTTTTTGCCACTCTGCTATCCACTCCGAATCCGAAGGGTTACGTGTACATAGCTCTCGATTTTCGAACTGTTTTTCTTTCGTGTTTCGTTGTTGAATGTTGTATTTGCGTTAGAGACTACAAGCGGGTTTACTATTTGTGTGTTCAGATTCAATGCCAAGTTGATTCAATTCTGAGTTGATTCAATTCCAAATTAATTCCATTCCCAGTTCATTCGATTGCAAGCTTCAAGTTTGTGTTTTTTCAAATCCTGTGCTACCTGCTGTTGCCTGCTAAGTAGCAGGGAATCGTTGTTTCGTCGTGGATTTTTATGGGTTTTCCTGTGAAAGTATTTTTTTGGGGGGGAAAGGTATGGACAGCAATACTATGGACTATTTATCATTGTGACACTGAACCCCAAGTGACTTTCAGTGGTCTTGGTGCGGTGCCGTCCAGTGATTGAGTTGGTGAACTGTTCGGGCATGACTTGTTTTCGTACGCTTGTTTGATTTGCAGTTGAATCTTTTGTGCATATATTGTTTGGGAATTACATGGTTAGCTGTGGTTTTGTAGAAGGGAGTGAGATTGCTGTTTCTGTTATGAAAATGTTTGTTCTTGTTATTGCAACCTTGTTTTGTCCTTCATTAGTTGGCGAGTGGGCAGGCAAGTCCCTCTAAACAATCATCTGTCCGGGGGCTGTATTACCAAACAGCCCATACACCCGGACAAAAATCTTTGAGAAAATTGATGTTTTATCACTTCCGGTGTCCGCCAAGCTCCAAGCTACTATCATCATGGCTACTTCCAACAGTACCGGGGGGAAAACCTGGCAGAGACCTTCGGCGATTTCTTTGAACGCAAGATAAATAAAATACGGAAACAAATATCACCTTCGTGCTTGGGACAGGACTCAGCAGGTAAACCTGACTGCCACCGCCGAGTCATGAGTGTGTTTCCCTTGTTTCAGCCAGAGGAACTGCGCAAAATTGTCACGCAGATGAAACCCACCACCTGCGATCTAGATTGTGTCCCCACCCAACTACTCATTTCTTGTTTACATGTCCTCATGCCACTGATAACTGACATAGTAAATCATTCCCTCAAAAGCGACCAATTTCCCGATGCTCTCAAGAAAGCGATAATTAGGCCTCTTGAGAAGAAATCTGGTGCTGATGCAAACGACCTTACAAACTATCGACGAGTGTCAAATTTCAGCTTTCTCTCGAAGATTATTGAGTGAGCGGTGTCCGCGCACGTGTGGCACTACCTCAACATACATGAATTACTCCTAACTTTTCAGTCGGCATTCATACCAAATCACAGTACAGAAACAACCTTACTGCGGGTGATGAATGACCTGCATTGTGCAGTTGACAATGGCCCGGTGGTTCTTGTGGATTTACTGGACCTTTTCGCTGCTTTTGATACCATGGACCATGATATACTGCTCTCTCGCCTGAAAGGTCTGGGCCTTTCATCGACCGTACTTACCTGGTTTAAAGAACTACTTGACAGGGAGGACATACAGAGTGATGGTGCGGGGCTCAACGTCTAGGGACTACCATCTTCCCTGGGGCGTTCCCCAGGGCTCCATTCTGAGACCTGTACTCTATTCTCTCTACACTACACTTTTGAGTAAGGTACACTGATTGAGAGTCACCATGTCCCACACCACCTGTATGCTGATGACACCATGCTTACATAACCTCTTCTCCCGAAAGTCTTCATTTTAACCAAGCAAATTCAGATCTAGAAGACTGCTGCAGCGCCATAAAAATCTGAAACTGAACGAGGAAAAGACAGAAGCAGTCCTTGTTGGTAAAAATACAAACCAGAAGAAGATTCCAGACAAGGACATTACCATCGCAGGGACCAAAGTGCAATTTTCCGACTGTGTCAAGTATCTGCACATCGACAGCCAACTAACTCTTACTCAGCATATCCGCCATGTGATATCGATTGCTCAACTGCAGCTGCGTCGGATTGCCAGCATCAGACGATGTCTCTCCAAAAAAGCTGCTTCGACACTTATTATAACTCTAGTCCTGACCCTCATGGATTACTGTAATAGCTTGCTTGCAGGAGCCACGCAAGAACAACTTCATCGTCTGCAGCGCCTTCAAAACATCGGTGCTAGAATTGTTGCGCGCCCTCCAAGAATGACCCAAGTGTCGCCAATTCTAAAAGCCTTCATTGGCTCCCGGTGCAGCGTCGTATTGAACAGAAAGTTCTTTGCACTGTGTTCAACTGCGTCTCAGGTGAAGCTATACTCTATCTGCGAGCGCTCTCGAGGAATATAAACCGAGTAGAAATTTAAGATCATCCACTCAAAAACTTCTTTGTGTCCCACACCGACGGCTTGGTAACTATGGCCGCCGATCTTTCAGTTTCGTGGGACAAAGCTATTGGAACAACATTTCTTGAAACTATAATTTTATAAACTAATAAATAATTTAGACTTAATATTTTATAAAGGCGGCCCTTCCCGAGAGTTCTAAAAAGCCGCGGTTGACATTAGATACAATAAACATATTATACCAAAAGATAACACATTCACAAAAAAAAAAACACACACATTCCTATAACATTTAGGCCATTACCGTCTATAGTGCCAAAACACAATGACATTCAGATCGTACCAAACACCAGGTCAGTCTGGACAATATACCATACAATGTTATTTTACCACCAGATTGTCAAAAGATTGATACGGTGGGGGGGAGGAGGGAAGGGGGCAGGGATTCTAAAACGGGAATTCACAAGTAAATATTGTGGAAAAAAGGTAGGTTTTGGGAGGTCGGATTTTGGAAGGTGAAAAGGGATTTTGTTTTGATGCGAGGTAGAGTTGCGGGACATTGTGGAGGGGGAGAAGAATTCCACAAGTGGAGGGGGCCATAGTATGGGAGGGGGGGGGGGGAAAGAGCGAAAAAAGCCCATGGGAAGATTCTGTCGCCCTTTTGGAAAGCGGAACCTTGGGCGGGAGGCGAGGTCGGGGGTGTCAGCAAGGGGAAGGAGGCGGAGGTTGAGGCGAGAAAGGGGGTGTAAACACGAGGGAGCCCAGATCAGAGAGATTAGGCCGCAGGTGGCAGATTCAGAGATGATGTTGCTCAGCAGAGACATGCAGTTCTTATACTTGATACGTTCAGAAAACAGGCAAGCCAAGTGAGAGCTCTTTCATGAGAGGAGTGCAGGGTGGGTCGGTTTGACGCGACTCTAAAAAGAGGGGGGCAGGACACAGTGTTGGGACTTTCTGCAGAGGTGGAGAGTAGAAGGTCAGGGCAAGCCTATCAAAAGAGAGTTGCAATAATCTAATCATCTGGGACAGATGCAGGAAGTGACCCAGAGTTTTAGTAGCATCTACTGGTGAGAAATTTTCCGATAGAAAACTAATTCTTCTGATTAGGAAGTAGCAGGTCTGAACATACTGCAGCTATGTGTTGGTTTCATTGAACATGCTAAGAGGTCCATGATGAAACCCGAGGTTTCTGGCACTGGCAGAAAAAAGGCAGATGTCCAACTAGAAGCCTATTGTGATAGTGGAAGGAGGAGTTGGGGGTTACAAGCAGTTGATCCAGAGAAGAGAAGGGGGCTTCAGTTTGTTTCAGCGTTCAACTTAATTTGTTTGTAGAACATCCAGGGACTTGATGTCAGAAGAACAGGTTTTCAAAGGTATGTACCAATGCTAGGATTTCTGGAGGCTTCGCATGATCGTTGGAGTTGGTGGTCATCTGCTCAAATGCGGTGTGATTGGACTTGCGTGTGTTGTTGTATGACAGTTGAATATGAGGAGTAGTGTCAGCAGTACGATAGAGAGAACTGGCGCCGAGCAACTGCGAACCTGCAGCGGACGCCAAACCAAGAGGCAGAAGAAGGAGGATAGATATGGGTTGACAAGTACACTATTACTGTGCTACTTGTTTCATACCGTCTATTGGAGGTAAGACGTGGCAACCACTGGAAAGGCGCTGTGGAGTCGCATGCCCCCCTGAAGACGTTTCCCCAGACGAGACTAGAGAGAACACAGTGATGCGATAATGGGATTCGGAAAGCAGGGCGAGTCATCCAGGAGACCCGAAAAGCGAGTCTATCTCATCAGAGCAGAGAGCATGTATATTTACAGAAGGTCCCCCAAACGCTCATTTAAGAAGGGACTATAAAACAACATCTCTGGCTGCTGATCTCTTTTCGGTGTGCGCATGAGCCCCGGAGCTGAAGGTTGGCGCGTACAAGAACCCACACATACGTCATCACTAATATACAAATACATAATACAAACACCATGCATGCATCCAGAATACAACATACAAACATCATCATACATAATACATACATAATAATACATTACATTAAAGACACAAAACATACATACAAACATACACACATACAAAAATACACATCTTTTATGTAAAAATTAAGTTTGAA
>JAWQFJ010018361.1:5000-12500 GCA_034096865.1 Theodoxus fluviatilis
CAGGTGTTCCAGGGTTTCCGATGAGAAAGGGGCATATGTTCCTTTGAATCCGCTCAAGACCCGGAAGTCCGCCAGCAATGATGTGGAGGTTGCAGAGAAAACCTTGACGGCAGTTGACCCGCCACGCACCCCCACCTATAGCAGCCGCACCCCCATGCAGCCTAGCGCACCCTCCTTCCCCATGATGGACGCGCTGGAGTACATCAGCGAGAGGCTCAGTTTGAGGAGCGCGGGAGAAAGGGGGCGGGCGAGTGGGGAAGCTGTACAACGGCTGGATCAGCAGCGGAGGGCGGTGTCCCGTTCGCAGCATAGCCGACGTGACGGTCCAGCCAGACCCCCCTCGCTCGCAAACCCCACTTCCGCGACCCCCAAACCTCCCACTACGGCCCCTGGGGGGTACCGACTCTTGCCCACCACGGCTGCATCCATCCCCAGCGGGCACCCAGTCATCTCTCATTCCAGCTCCAGCGGGTCAGCAGGCTCAGCGACGTTTTTCACGTGGACTTCGAGCAGGCTCCTGGCGGCGTCTACCAATCCCGTGATCTCCAGCGGTCATCCAACGAGCGCCAACTCCGTCCACAACTCCAGCCGCAGCTCATCGCACTCTGATCCTCCCTTCGCACCAGGCATCCTCCCAGAATGTCCGCAGACCTCTTCTGGGCGTGGCGGCCATTTTGTTTCTCTGAAGCCTTGCACGGGTCCTGGTGGGTATCCAGTAACTCCCAAGACTCCTTCCTCTCAAGACTCCTCCTCTGCCCCAGTCGTTCCCTCTACGCTGGGCGTGGTGGACTTTCTGGAGCTGAGGCGTGAGCACATGCCCGTCAGAGCGCACTCCTCCTCTCACCGTCATCACAACATTCACCGTCTGCACCAGTACCAGCAGTATTTCCGCTCCCACAGACCCCGCACCCACAACATCCAACTGTCCCGAGCTGCGCTTCTTCACCAGCGGCCCAGGACTGAGGGGAATGGAATGCACGGCCACGGGAGACGGTCCACAGATGAGCCTGGGTCGGGTCGAAGGCCCGTCATCACCATTCCCACAGGGCGTAGCAAACCTGGTCGAGGAAGCGACGAGTGTCTCATTTCAGTCAAAATTGAAGTCCGGAATCCTTCAAAGACCAAACGAGAAACGTCATTGTAGTTTTACTGAGTGTCATTCATCTTTACGGTCTACACAAAAGAAGGGACACACCGCCGTGAAGATGGTGCACGTGTCTCCGCCAAATCACTTGTGAGAGTTTTGCTCTGTGCTGTAGCTTTCACGCACACGCAGTTGACAAAAACTGGCGTTTCTGTCATAATCCATAAAAATCCTGTGATGAAGATATTATTTCATTTAAGTATCTACATGTATACTGGATGCCGATTTCACAAGCACAGTGTGAACTGCCAGTCGCCACAACCCAAGAAAAGTCGACAATCTAAACTTTTCCAGGAGCACAACTCGGTTGTGACTGATGCCTCTGCATAAGGAACCACTATGACGGCTCTTGAAATCTTGTCTTCAGTTTTGGAAATAGAAGGCGATGTTACTTTGTTAGTGACCAGGCGTTCAAAGCTACTGTGGACGACGTACACATGACCACAGTCACAGATAGCAAAGGACCACGATTGAGCCAAAGAACTGTGATGCTAGGTAATATAGGTAGGACCGCCACAAACACTTGATAGCGTAAAGAGCTTCAAAATGCCTCGGTCATCGTCAGATGACGGTCGAAAAGTAAATTTGACCTCGCCCTCAGCTTATTCTTGAGGACTGCTGCTTGTTCACTTTTGTCTTCGAATGATGAACTCGAAATTTTATCTACCTTGAAGGGGATCAAACCCAACGAGTCACCGTCAGATGATAATCTAAAACTAAATTTGACCCCGCCTTCAGCATCTTCGTGAGGACAGCGTTGCTGCTAATCTCGCTTTTGTCTCCGAATGATGAGCACGAACTATTTTCTGCCGTGAATGATATCAAACCCAAGGAATCGTGATATGTGTGATGAAAAACATGTTTTATATGAAAATAATTATAGCCTCAGACACAGGAATCTGAGGTTTGGCACAAGCAGTGCCATTCAGACTGTCGATAGTACGCACAGTTCACTAGTCAGAGAGCAACCCAGATCTCATGAGCGTTGACTCCGTTGTTTATCCAACAGGTTGTATTGACACACCTGAAATACTATTGATTTTGTTTTGATAAAGTTTAAATATTTTAGCCATATCGAATATAGGAATTTTGTTCGCGCTCTTTTTGCAGATGGAAAAGCATGCCTTCGGTATGCATAAGAAGGCAGATGCGATAAACTGATAAATGTGTGCACGTTTTTTGAAGTGGTCGCTTTGGTTGAATTTTCACTGCAGAGGGTGTGATCAAATGTTTGCTCAAATTTAATCAACGAGTGAAGCTGTGTTCGTTCAGACTTAGGAATGAAAAACCGGCCTTCGTACGTGTCTGTTGCTGGAATTAGCGGTAACTCCTAGTCATTTTCACGTCGCATGGCTGCACACTGATGTTGATACACGTGTTCAAAATCTAGGTCAAATATTGCATGTACAAACTGACAATGCGTTAAAATTATATCTAGGGCTGTAATAGTTGATATGCTACCATACATTTAACAGAGCTCATTGGACGGTGAATGCAATATCTCGATTTATTCTTTTAACATATATATTTATGTACTTTCTTTCAAATTGTCAGCTCATTGCGAGTTTTACCCCATCCTCCAGCCTTAACATTTTCGACAACTTTTTTATTTCTTTCACAAGAGACATAAAATTGCATTCATATAGCCATTTCATAGCTGCCTCCCCGAAGTTGTGCAAAACGTTATATTGGAGTGATCTCCCTTAGTCCTCGAGAATACTCCATCCCAGACTGGCTCAAGTCTTGCGAGCTGCGCGTCGTCGTGTAAAGGCCGTCGTACACGAGGCGATTTGGCCCTGGCAATCTCGCAAGCGTCATTGTGGCAGCCAATCACGGCTGGCAATAGTGGAGCGAAGGCGTAAGTAGCGCTCTGCCATTGGGAGATATTTTTGTCAGTCCGTGTGTGGCGTGTGGAATTGCCTCGTGTGCGAAGTCCTTAAGGGTCGTCGCACACGAGGCGATTTTACCCTGGCAATCTCGCAAGCGTCATTGTGGCAGCCAATCACGGCTGGCAATAGTGGAGCAAAGGCGTCAGTGGCGCTCTGCCATTGGGAGATATTTTTGTCAGCCCGTGTGTGGCGTATGGAATCGCCTCGTATGCTAAGACCTTTAAGTCTTCGGAACTTGTCAACCATATCCAACCAGATGACCCATTTAAGAAAAGTGTAATCCAGGAATTTGAACAATAAACACATTTATCATTGCCAGGATACCCCGTTTGTTCCTGTGTTTTCTTGAGTTAGTGATTGTGCGCAAACCGTTAACCCTAAAGGCCGTCGTACACCAGGCGATTTTACCCTGGCAATCTCGCAAGCGTCATTGTGGCAGCCAATCACGGCTGGCAATAGTGGAGCAAAGGCGTCAGTAGCGCTCTGTCATTAGGATATATTTTTGTCAGTCCGTGTGTGGCGTGTGGAATAGCCTCGTGTGCGAAGGCCTTTATGAAAGATGCCGTGCATTTGTGCGTGGGTCTTACGTGACTTCGTACTAATGCGAGTTATAAAAAAGAAGCACAGAGAAACTAATGTATTTCATTTCACTTCTTAAGTACTTGAATGCACTAGAGGTATTTTGTTATGACTTGGCAGGCAAAAGTTTAACCTGAATAACCGAAGTCCTACGGCTTTGAAAACAACAAATCATGTTTTGATCATTGAATGATGTATGTTATCTTGGAGAATTTAAAATCACACGCACTGAAATTAACACCTCCGCACGCATAAAACGATTCACCCAGGCAAAACAAACGGTATTCACATCAAATCAGTATAAGCACTCCATCTAAAACGCATTTAAAACAATGATTACAAACATTCCATCTACGTTACAGTTAAAACACTTTAAATCACAGTACCCTTCTGTGACAGTCTTGATCTCGTAGTGAGACGATATGAGAGAGAGAGAGAGAGAGAGAGAGAGAGAGAGAGAGAGATGCTGGCTACTTACAGTCAGAAGGACATTTAAAAAACCCAGTCACATTGATTCACAGACACAAAATTACCACAAGGATTGTCCGACTTGCTGACCACGTGACTGTTTCACACAATGAACGATCATGCGACTAACTCGAAGGAGATGAGAAGACGTCAGACTATGTGTTGAATCACTACAGTGAAACCTCCAAATTACGACCACCTCTCGGACTACCTCGAAGCGGTCGTAAAGCTGATGTGGTCGTCATTCTGAAACTTGACCCTCTGGTCCAACGATCGCGACATTGTGTTCTTTATAGTGAAGTGAATTTTACTTACATTTTCAATAACAGCAGCCAGTAGTAAATGTGAAAATGACAATCAGCTTCGCTCTTGAGAATGTACTGCACTTGTGTCTGCCGATGTCACACTGTTTAGCAAGTTGTCTCTGGCCGCGACCAGCACTGGCATTGATAAGTTCAACCTTCTGCTGCGGAGACAGTTCGCGGCGCCTGTTCGCTTCTATTTGCAAAATAGTGCAGTTGCAGTTCGCGTCCACAAATCGCAAGTTTCATCCTAGCAACAATGACAAATCTTGTAATGATGATTATGGCCAAAACATCAGTCTCAATTTGTACTCTTAGTTGCAGTTTTCGAGGAAAAGTGATGAGCATGATGCTGCATTTTTTTAAGGTCCTTTGATCAGTGCTGACACTGAGTCTGCACTGTAACTGTTCGGTCCTCCAACCATTGAAATCTTTAGTGTAGCGCTCGCAAACTGTAAAAAATGTTCCCTTGGCAATATCATTGGTGGCAACTGTGAGGCTATGCTTGGTTTGGGGACTGAAAAAAGTGGTCGTTAAAGTGAATTTCGAGATGGTCGTAATTCTGATACTTTTATACATTGAAAAGTTAGGAATAATTTCCGGACTGTAAAAAAGTGGTTGTAATTTTGAGGTGGTCATAATACCGAGATAGTTGTACGGTGAGGTTTCACTGTACTTATAATAGATGCAGGCATAGGAGGCGACAATGGACAACTGCACACTCGTAATCATCAGGTAACCTTGTCATACATGTTTATTCAAGTCCATTCATCCTTTGAAATCTTCATAGTGTGTTTCGGTAAAATTGCAGTGCTCCTCGAGGACATTATAGCTGTAGAATTTTTCTGTTAGAAATATCCTTTAGGAAAATAAACAGAAACCATGCAACGCTCATTTTTCTGTGACGAAAAGGGTTTTTATTTTGGTCTAATATGAGTTTATGACAGCCTTTATCAACAAAAGTCAAAATAATATCGTTTGTAGGTAGATATACATACCAACATCTACTTGAAAACACAAATGAGAAAAGCTTATCACTGCATGCCATCGTCACGACGGACTACCAACGCACGAAACAAAGGCAGGGTAGACAGGAGAAGGCAACACGGACCATGGCAGCTCAGCTGGTAGAGCATTTCGGGCGCTGACCGAAAGGTCGCGGGTTCAGTCCCCGTCTGTGGTCCCACATTTTTCCTGTCTCTCCCACGCAGGGCTTTGGCTCTGTATTTAATTTTTTATAATTTGAAACAGCTTCTATGCTAAAATAATAAATTTTCTAAAGGTTTTCTCAAGAATCCATCTCAAGCGCACATAGCAAATGGCGGAAAGTACAACCGAAGTGACAATGATTGTATATTCTTATTTGGAGCACTACAATGAGACTGACATGTTAAAGGCAGTTCCTTCAGCTTTCGTACATCCACGAAACATGTTGTGAAAGGCTTTAAGTCAGCTGTGATATTTTCCCACTTTCTCAAACTCTTTTAACGGGACACGTTCGAGTCATAAAGAAAAGTATTCTGCGATTATGTGTTATGATCACCTCTCTTTAACCTTCGTCTTCAAAGATGTCATGTCTTGTCCACGACAGGTACAAGACAAGAGAATGAGCAGACTAATCATGCAAAGCTGTTTTGCACTGTCCACAACATACAGACTGAGAAGTCAGCAGACTCTCCGATCCAGTATCTACAGTTGAGCGGGGGTGGGGGGTCGGGGTGGGGGGTCGGGGTTGGGGGTCGGGGTGGGGGGTCGGGGTAGGGGTCGGGGTGAGGTGGGGGGATGGGGGGTGGCAGAGTCGTGAAACATTGTGTACGCGTCTACCGTAGACTTTTACACTTGCATGAGCTCTGCAAAAAAAAAAAAAAAACCACACACACAAACTAATGCTTCAATAGTATCAAACACAAAAGTTGTTTAACAAACACAAATTATTTTAGCGACTTGAGCAATAGTAACACAGTTAATGCGAGAATGCTGACAAAACATCGTGACTGAATAATTCTACCGAGATACAAAATACTTCCAATAGGTTGATTGATCGCGTTGAACAGTTCTATCTGTATATATTTTTTTAGGCTCATTTCGTCACTGACCCTCGATTTCCATTATGATGAGAGGCATTTTAGTAGATAATAGATATTACTTCGATACCGCCTTGCAAAAACCTGAGGTTTAAGGATGATGAGTGAGTGATCATCGCATTTACCGAAGCTGCTGAATTGTACTTGGCCCCAAAGTTTACTTCTTGAGAAAATTGCCATGACATGTATGCATGAAATCGCGATTAAGTACAGAAAAAGTATCAGAGGTTACATTAGAACAGATAATGTTAAGATTAAATATAATAAACAAACTAGGAAAGACGGAAAATCTCGTTTCAACCAAAAATCATGGGGAAGAAAGGCATACGTAGATAGCTTTGAAAATGTGGTGATGATCATGTAGTTTCCGACAACAATGTGATGGTGTGATAGATGTGACGAATGAAACGAAAGGTAATACATGTACATGTAGAAGACTCACACAGCAAAAGAGAAGTGAAGATGGAAAAAAAGGCCCTACGTCTGCCTCAGGCAGGATGATCTCACTAGCCACGGTGTTTTTGTCAATTATGTTGCCAAGTTGTACACACCGGCTCCGACTTTCAATCATTCTGCTTTGTAGCACTGACGCTGTGGACAGGGCACCTGAATGCGCGCAAGATATGCGCGTTGATACAGCCTCCTGTCTTGAATTCCTTTAGCTTCACCTAGTCCGAGGGGCATTGCCTTTAACCACGTGGTTTCTGCAGGTAAACACGCCTCCACCTGGTGGCAGCAGGGGAGATTATCCGGCAGTCTCACTCTTCAAACACTCGGATTAACCTCGCAGCGCCACCAACGCTCCGCTGCCGCCGCCGTGGTCACGTGGTACACCCCCACCCGTAATCTCCGCGCAATCTACCCAACGTCGCCAAAACGCCGACGTCTCTTGCACGACAGTGGAGGATTGCCTCGATACGGGTGGACACGATGTCTGGGCTTTACCTTGTGTGAAGGCATTCCTGGAATTACTACTCGCAGATGGCACCTCTGGCCCGATCTGCCATTGAGGGGACAGAAGACCAGACGAACAC
>JAWQFJ010018361.1:15000-19493 GCA_034096865.1 Theodoxus fluviatilis
TGCTGAACGTCTATTACCTCTAGTTAAGGCTGAAGAAAAGACTAATAAACAAGAATATGCTTTTTCAAGAAGAAAATGAACATCACACTAGTTTGCGGATATATTTAAGGGGAACTGCGTCTCACAATTTTCTGTAAATGACTTAATATTCTCTTTCTTTTGTGTAGTCCAGTCTTTGGTCTACTTATGCTTTGAAAAAAGACGCATGGTACCTCCTGCTTAATGCTTGCGATCATCGGTGGCAAATCTAACATTGCATTGCCACTCAGAGCATGTCGTGCCAACGTGACTCCCCAGACATGTGAGACACGAGGTATGCTGTGAGAATATCCCTGTCTTGCATCAAACCTGACCCCGATACACCGGCGAACGCGTATGTTTGTTAAATTCGTGCGTTGCTAATACTCTGCAGAGGAAATTCTACTATAGTTAAGACCTGCTTATCGAGAGTTTGTAGAATCCGTGACAATTCGTGTTCTTCTGGCTGACGATAAACGAATGCGCGTTATATTTCTTGCACTGGTCTTTCCTTTCTTTGGCAGCTCTTATAGAAAAAGATCAAGCATCCATTTATCGGTCTTAACGCGTCGTTCAAATATTTTTGATGATCAGATATCAATACTGGACCACAGCACTGCCTTACTCGTTGTGTGCGCTGGATGTCCTCGGCTGAAATGAGAAATTGTATGGTTGGACATTGATCAGTAGATCGTCAAATCTGACGTGACTGCGAATAAGGGCATCCCATCCACCCACTATCGAAGTAAAAAAGCGATAAAAGTAAGGGAAAAAACTTTTACGTAAAGACATGCAGAGGTCGTCTCGAGCGTTAAAAGAAATGGTTCCTGTCATGGTTTTTTTTCTGAGAAACTTTATGTGTGGTTAAAAAAATATTTAACCAGAACGTTTTTGTAGGTTGGTTCAGTGACAAAGTCTCACAGAATGTAACATGAAGATATGAGCACCAACACACAACAAATTATTAGAATGACATCAAGATTCCCACACATGGAGTTGAAAATAATCTGTGTGATATCGACCATAATATTTGTATCTAGTATAACTATGCCGTTACGAAAACCATGGGGCTGGTTTGAATTACAGCTATAGTCACAGTCGGTCAAGATTTCGTACGAACATTTGTAGACTGAGATCTGTTATTTTTACCCGGTCAACCTTCTCAAGCGGCAGTTGAGTTACGCTAATGCCTGGCCACCGAATGATTCCTTGTGTGCAGCGGCCAATACAAGTGCCAAGCAGGGTCTTCTCAGTCAACCTATTGTTCTCAGTGCCGAGTCAGAATACGCTTCAACAACCCTTATTAGTCCCGCCTGTCCAGGCCAGGCAGCCATTTTGAAAAACCCTAGGCTGAGCAGTATCGCATGGCTTGAGCATGCGTCCAGGCGACAACGTAAGATCTCTACAATCAGCCGGCAATGCGCCCCACGTAAAAGGCACTCGCCTGCAATGTATGCTCCCGGAAGCATAGACACCGCGGGTCCATATCAGTCTTTCGTTCTGCTTGGAGGAGATCGCGTCTTTGTTGCCCGGGTCTCGTTGGGGACACTTTCAAAGCTTGATCAGGGCTGATAATCGCCCTTGTCTCGGTGGAGGTACTTGAGTTGTTTGTGTAGGGGATTTCGGACCCAGGTGTCAACATAGCTAATGCCAGGGTGTCAAAACTCACCTTGGAGCGGAACGGAGTCAGGTGCGATTATTCCTTTGTAGAAAGTATATAGGGTTTGAGGAAATGTGTTCGGGAGTGACTCAGTAAGGTTCACGAAGCTGAATAAATTGCAACTAAATGTTAGTGGGCGACCAGTGTCTTTATTGAAGACTTAACGTTTCTTCTCGTAACAAGCTTACAGTGTGAAGAGAGGACCAGAAAACTGGTTTTAATTAAGCTTTCTTGCACACCATAAATGTTTTAATATAGTCCCCATGTTTCGCAATGGAAAAGTTATGCAGGTAATTTTATTTCATCTTTGTTTTACGAAGTCTACATTTCCTATTGAATGTGCAATTATTTTTGTTTCTTTTTTTCAGGAAGTCATCATCCACCAAGAGATTCCCGATAAAGGACGCTAGATAAAAAGGAAATTATATTAAATAATGGTTCTCAGCAAGTGATACTAGAAAAATTTGTAGACTTGATCAGCAACGTACGCCCATCAGCTGCAAGCACACTTATACGAATTTTCATTCATCAAAAAGACAGTTTTGCATATCCAATTACATCGCAGTCGCAAAGTTTTATCTTCATTTTGCTTGAACTGAACTTGAAATATAAACACCTGCACTTACAGTGAAAGATGTCCATCCTTTCAAACTCCATCCACTGGTTGCCTGGGTCCCAATTGGGCCAATGAAGATCTGACGTTTACGAAACAGCAGTCCATCTCGTGAAGTATAGCTCTGTGTCGTCATCATGGATGCCTGCGTAGACTCTCTCTACACCCTGGATGGGGACACAGACAAGCGAAAGACGCTGGAGATGATACGGGTGATGAAAGGAGCGATAAGTGTGTCCAAGTCCAGGACAGGGGAGTGCATCTATCGCTACAACCGCCACGAGAAGAAGGACCTCAACAAGACGCTTGCCAAGTTCGACAGAGACGTCATTCGAACAGAATACAGCATCGACTGTCAGAAAAGAGAGGTCAGTGATGAGGATGATGATCATGATGATGATGATGATGACGATGATGATGATGACGATGATGACGATGACGATGATGACGATGACAATGGTGGTGAGGAGGAGATGGAGGGGGAGGAGGAGGAGGAGGAGGAGGAGGAGGAGGAGGAGGAGGAGGAGGAGGAGGAGGAGGGGGAGGAGGAGGAGGAGGAGGAGGAGGAGGAGGAGGAGGAGGAGGAGGAGGAGGAGCAGGAGCAGGAGCAGGAGCAGGAGGAGGAGTAGGAGGTTGGTGATTGTGGTCGTGGCAGACTACGGCATCAACTGCCAAAAGTGGGAGGTTTGCATCCTTACCGGGAGCTGCTGGTTACGATAATGCAGTCTTATGTGTCCTGTCTTGTAAAAAGGTGTTTAACTCTCAACACGTTATAATGATTTTTCAGAGATGTTCGTGACAGGGGGGCACTTTACTTTTTGACCTACACGAAGACAATATCGTCAAGCTGTACTTTATTTCCGCTCGAATTATACCAATATAGCACATAGAAATAAATCAATATGCCCTTTTTATCGCTTTTTACAAATTATTTCAGAGTGTTCATTAACTATCTTCTTCAATTATTTAATGCTGAAATCTTTTAACCCTCCTACTTACCATTTCCACTTCTCAACCTCAGAATGCGCTTTTCCCATTCTTTACTACCCCTCCTTCTGGGTGGTCTCCACTTTCCTGCGGCAATATTTCTTTCCTTTTGTCACTCCTTACGTATCTTACTCCTTTTGAGATATCCTTGTTTGTGGCACTTGACGGGGCTCTTTGCAAACAAGGCAAAGCACAAAATAAAAAGTACTTTCTTTATCACATTGTTGGTTCTTATTCTCTGTCTTCTCTTCCCATAGTCCAAATCCACCCCCCACCCCCACCCTCCTACCCCCCACCCTCCTACCCCCCACCCCCCAACCAACACACCCCTACCTCCACCCCCACCCACTACCCCCCACCCCCCACCCCCCTACCCCCTTTTTGTCTTACCGAAGACGTGACAGTTTTCCTTAGTCTATTCACGTCACCGACATAGTCACACATATTTTGGCAAGATGTTTCCGTTTTATTCCTGACTTTTGCCCCTCTTTTTGATAGTCATTGTATAATAGAACATGTCTCCTTCTTTTCTTTTTGCAAGAGTTTTCTTCTCATGTGGTCATTTCTCGACCATGCCTAAACTCCAGACTTAACATATTTGTTTGACTTGTAATCAATTTTCTTTTAACTTCAATTCACACCAAAATCAACACCATTTCACGTCCAACTGGCAAACTTTACTCAACTTATTCACAGCTCCGTATCCTTATTTCATGTTTCCCCATTTCATTCCTGACCAGGTTTTACGGAAATGGTCCATCGTCTTCGGGCGACAACGCAGCTTCTGCGAGTCCATTAACTACTACCATTGCCATTTCTATCTAACTCTTTTACTGATTGATATATTACTTTTATTCATCTTACTAACTTTTAAATTATAAGTACTCATACTCAATTAATATATTTTTCTGGTCTCCCCCCCTTATTCTTACTTCACTAAGTCCATCTACATCCACTATCATTTTTTCTTCCCTCAACCTCCCAATCACTCAACCCACCCACCCCATTATTTCACTCCCCCCTATCTTCTCCCTCTCTTCCCCTCTCCTCTCCATCTCCTCTTCCTTCTTCCTCTCTTCTCCTTCCCCCTCCTCTCCTCCTCCCCTTCTCTATCCCTTCTTCTTTTTCCCTTTTTTCTTTTCTTCTTTGTTTTTTTTCTTCTCTCTCCTCTCTTCTCCTCTTTCTTTTTTTCTTTCTCCTCCCCTTTCCTTTTTT
>JAWQFJ010018362.1:0-2500 GCA_034096865.1 Theodoxus fluviatilis
TATTTCAGCTATTAAATATCATCCTCCTGTCCGAAGGGGCTGTAATGAATACTTTACGGAGACTTCCCGGTATAACCTAATCCATCCCCTCTTCTCTCATGCACATGGTGTGTGTGTGTGTGTGTGTGTGTGTGTGTGTGTGTGTGTGTGTGTGTGTGAGAGAGAGAGAGAGAGAGAGAGAGAGAGAGAGAGAGAGAGAGAGAGAGAGAGAGAGAGAGACAGACAGACAGACAGACAGACAGACAGACAGACAGACAGACAGACAGACACACAGACAGACAGACAGACAGACAGACACACACACAGACAGACACACAGACACAGACAGACAGACACACAGACAGACTGGGAGTCACAGAGAGAGACGTAGGGATGGGGCTGGTAGACTCTGTCCATCCATACACCCACCCTCCCCACCCCCGTCCCAGCTGCTATCTTACCATGGGTATTTCGGTCTCCACCGCTCCAATCTTTCCTTCCCTTTGAATGACAGCGACCTTTGCCCCCAGGCTCCAGGGGCAGAAGCAAAGTAGGGGAGGGGAGTATTTTGGGGGATGTAGACGCCTGTTTATTTACACACACGGCGCACTGTGGGCAACGGACTACGACAGGCGACGCCGTTCTCGCCCTTATCGTCGTCGTCCTCGCCGTTATCGCCGTCATCCCAGCAGCAGCAACCCAGTGGCACACATCACCGTAGGGAGTGGGGATGGGAAATAAATGCATCGCACTGCATAACTGCGCTCGCTTTCTCCCCCTCTCCTTCAGCCCCAGCCCGATGCTATCGGCCCAACAAGGGAGCCCTTTATGCTTGGGAGGCCGCAAGAAAAACGCAGAGGACTAAAATGCCCCAGGGTGGGTTACCTCGAGAAGAGACGTTTCATGACAGACACCTAGCAGTGGGAAAGGTCAAGTGCCTGTAAGGTGGCCAGGCGAAACACGCCTAAAGGAGAGAGGAGGTGGAATACAACTGTGGTTTCTTCCACAGCAGACAGCTCTAGCAAAAGAGTGAGGTGAAGTGTGATCGAGAGAGCTCGGAAACGTTTTTTGCACCCTGCTGCATGACCACGTCACTCATTGTCTCTCCTAAATTTGCCGAGAAAATCGGAACATAAATAAATAAATACGTACACATCCAGGACAACAGGCTGTTTTCTGTCATGAGTAATTTGGAGAGCTCCGGTCTTGTACACAACGGAACTTTGTTTGAGTCTTTCCCTCCCCCATCTCCCCCCCCCCCCTCCCCGCCCCCCGCCCCCCCCCCCCCCCCCCCCCCTTCTCAAGTCGCGTCTAGTTTCTTCACTACAAATATTTTCAATACGAAATTTATTTCTGGATCCAGATGAGCAGGTGCTGTCCCCGTTTCCTACGCCCGCCTCTCCGTCGCCCTTTAGCGATGGTGGAACTCAAGACAGAAAGGTTGCCATGCCATGACGGAGCCAAAATAACCAGTAACACATCTAACCCCACTCAGAGGACACTGTAACCCCATTTTATTATAAGCAAAGCATCGGGAGCTCGAAAAAGAAGACCTGTCACATTCGATCACACAGAGATGACGGTCGAAGCAGCGTTGATAGCCGGCAGATCATGCTCTACAACCTTACTTTGATACATGTCCATCTGTGCTCATCAACACACGGAGGCAAGTTTTACCCACTATGGTTCTACATTGAAAACCACCACCACCTCCTCGTCCTGCTGCTGCTGTCCTCTTTTTTTTTCCTCCTCCTCCTTCTTCCTCTTGTCTTCAAAACAAAGCGTCGGTTTTTCTCTCCTACCCATCCATCCTCTCTCTCGTCCCCCCCCCCCGCCCCCCCCCCCCCCCCCCCATCCTTCCCTTCCTCTTCTTGAGCACTCCGAACGAAGGAAACCTTGGTAGGGTGGACATCGGAAAAAAGGCGGGAAAGATGTGCGGATTGGGACACAGAAAAACCTCAATGGAATCTGTGTGCAACACGCAACCTGAAGCAGTCAAGAGCAAGACACAATCCCCGCCCCACGGTGAAGAGGCTCCAGAAGTCTTGCCTGGGTCATGATGTCCACCGAGGTGATCCGACCCAGCAGCACAGAAAGGACGTGTTACTCTGATGAGCACCTCCATACTGGTCAAATGATGGAATTGGATTTGGGTCCTGGATGTCAAGCTGTCCTGCACTGAAGTCCTACTATCACGCGGGCATCCGTGTGCTGAGGTTGTCATACACTTGTCAATGTTCCACTCAGGTGTATCAACACGTATTGGTGGACGAGAGCTCCAACGTCCCATTTGAGCTCCTCCCTCCCCCCCCTCCCCCCCTCCCTTCCCCCCCCCCCTCTCTCTCTCTCTCTCTCTCACTCTCTCTCACACACACACACACACACACACACACACACACACACACACACACACACTCATACACTCACACACACACACACACACACACACACACACACACACACACACACACACACAAACAACCTCACTGCACTCCAGGCGATTAATACCCATAACGAGCAC
>JAWQFJ010018362.1:7500-10000 GCA_034096865.1 Theodoxus fluviatilis
AGTGGCATGAAGTCTGAGCCTCGTAAACGTACTGGCAGCCACAGACCAGTACGGGCCACTGTCATTGCACCAGTGGCATGAAGTCTGAGCCTCGTAAACGTACTGGCAGCCACAGACCAGTACGGGCCACTGTCATTGCACCAGTGGCTTGAAGTCTGAGCCTCGTAAACGTACTGGCAGCCACAGACCAGTACGGGCCACTGTCATTGCACCAGTGGCATGAAGTCTGAGCCTCGTAAACGTACTGGCAGCCACACACCACAGTACGGGCAACTGTCATTGCACCAGTGGCTTGAAGTCTGAGCCTTGTAAACGTACTGGCTATCTTCCTTACTGCACCGTACCCATCAAACCCGCCTTCTTGTCCTTCTCACCATCATAAACATATGTGGCTGCGAAATTCAAGCAGAAGACGGTTAGGTTCTCACATGCCAAAACTTTACGTGTACACAGAAGTGCAACCCTTCTTTTCGTGTGGGGGTCATCACGGAGCACATTGTTTGTGAATGCGTGTTAACTCAATCACTTCCTACATCCGTTTCCGCTGATGGCGAGCAGCATGCCTCAAAGACAGACAAGCTAAATGAAACACAACAAGCACGACCCGACTCTTCCGGCAGAACGAGGAATCCAGACGCTGAAGGGACGGGGGCACACGACACCAACTCCGTGTCCTTCTGCCAGTGCATAAAGCGTTTTCCCTGGGCAAGACAGGGATGGGCGGGTGGGGTCACCTTTCTCCACATCAAGTCGAGGTCTGAGTAAGCAGGGAAGAATGGAGAGCGGGGTTCTGGGGATGCCAGCTCCTAACGAGACGGCATAGCGACGCCTGCAGAAGCGGGCGACGAATGATGCTGCGTTCTGCAACAGACACGTCCAAGGCAGACGACATCTGCACCTCCAGCATGGATAGGGATGCAGCACGCAGTCTTCCTGGCGGTCTTTCCCCTCCTCTGTCTCAAGGCAGCCTGCACTGGTCTTCCCTTGCCTTCCCACTGCAAGGGGACCCAGTGTAAACAGCAAGGCTAAAACAATAACAGCCCTCGCGGAAGAGCGTGGAAGAGATCGTTTTGATTCCCAACAGAAGGCGTTTAGAGCACTGCAGCCATCGGTCCCAACAACAGAGAGCCGTTGCTGTACAATACTGTCGCCGCTTGGTGTCAAATTCTCCGAACGACCCCGTCTTGTCGTTGGGTCGCGTTCGATCAATGGGCCAGTAATCCTTTTTTCAATTCACTCGCTGACGCCCTCGACAGGGAGAAGAACGAACTCTCTTCTTGATCCATTTTCAGAACAGCAGCCATAACCGTCGTGGAGAGTGCCACGATCGACACGTGAATGAAGAAGCAAAATACGAAGGGGAAAAAGATCCCACCACAAAAGCAATGAGTCAACGACGTTCAGACAAAAGAAAAATGTTAATACTAGTACTCCCTCGATCGACAGCCGTGTACAGCATGAAAAGCAAATCTACGCCATACACAAGACGAGCGAGGAGTGTGCACATTTGAGAAAGCACACCACGGTTGAATGTTCCTCTTTAGAATAAGATACAATGATGAGCAAATGCCATGGGTAAAAAACTTCCGACTTCCTGGAGTATCAATGCCGTTTGAAACCTTGTGCCAACAGCCTATGACTCTTTGCATAATTCCTCGCAACCCAGTTTCTCACTCCATGCCCAAACAAAAGCCTAACAAGCCATTCAATAGTATTCTCACTGCATGTCGTTGAAGACTTTGAGCTGAAGTTTCTGATTTTGTATAAGTAAAGACATTGTATACCCTCTTGCGTATTTAAACCAGCAAGCGTTCATGCAGTACAAAAAGTTCTGTCATCAAAGATTTTCTAGGCACTGCGAAGAAACTTGTTCAGTTCAAGATCTTCACCAAAGGCTCTGCTGTGAGCCCTGCAATCAACGCCACTGAAGGTTTCGGATCCTTTAAAAAAAATCTACATGACCTGTACTACCACACAGTATTACTTTTAAAAATCAGTTTATGGCATAGAATAATATATTCTATATCATTCAGAAGGGTTTTTCGTTCAATGCCAGCAAAGACGTTCTGGCATAAAAAGATAGTTCTCACCCCGTGTCTTGAAACTTACACTTTTCCCCGGGAGTATGAAGTCTCTCTTGTGAAGATTCAAACCACTGGCACTCCTCCACCACCATGGAGCCTCAAGCCATACAGAGGCCATATTGAAATTGCTTCTCACCCACAGCGTAAGGGCTCTCAAGTCACACAGAAGGGAGCTTCAAGACTTATAAGAAAAGCTTCATGCCTCACAGAAAAAGTTCAAAGTCACTCAACAGGAATATCAGGTCATACATGAAAAGCGTCATGCCTTACAGGAAGAGCTACGAAGTCACTCAAAAGGAACTTCAAGCCACACATATTGAACTTCAAGACACATAGACTGAGCTTCAAATCAATCAGAAAGCGCTTCAAGCTTACACATGAAAATCCATAAGCTTCATTGGAAGAACTTCAAGCCA
>JAWQFJ010018362.1:17500-27248 GCA_034096865.1 Theodoxus fluviatilis
TTGTCTCTGCTTCTAAAGATCTCGTGAAGGGAGGGCAAGTTCAGAGATACACATGCCTTCAGTCAATCAGTCACAGTAAGACGCATCGTTTCCGAAAACGGAAAAAATGCTTTTTTCTGCACTACCACAACAGGTACAAGTTAGTCCCAGCATTTGATGATCGCGTCAGATCAAACGAACCTCGAAAACATCAAAGGTCTTCCGTCTGTGTGCAAGCACAACTGTGCATGTATCTCAGAGTGTTTGCACATGTGTGCTTGCGCGCATGTATACATTTAATATAATTTTATATGTGGCGTGCATGTGTGCGTGCGTGCGTGCGTGCATGTGTGTGTCTCCGCACATGCACACAAAAAAGGCGAGCAGGAATAAATTCGCCTTCCCTTTACTTCAAGCACCCCTTCTCGACTCTGGCAATGATCTCTACATCCAGTACATATACAAGCAGGCAATGATCTCGACATCCATTACATATATACAAGCCCCTCAGCCCTGACAGTGGAAACTAACACGCAGACTGACTGAGAGCAGGAACCCCGAGCATGGAGGTTGAGTGACGGCTCCACTTCAGCTCTCCCATTACCCCATCTCACGTCCCCCACCACGCTCTGCTCTCCACGCAGGCAATCGTCATTACAGGCACAACGCCCGCAATACACCCCACTCCAGCCCACACAGAGACCTCGTTGACAGGGTAAACCTCTCTGGAGCACTGATTGACGGATCCCTTTCAATGTTGCCTTCTTGGCCCCTCTCGGTTGTACCCCCTCCAGCTCCTGACACGCGGCCACCGCTGCTGTACACCGAATTATCTACACAATGTCAGCAGCCAAGTCTCCGGAGGAGGGAAGAGACTCGGTCCAAATGATGACGGACAAATCCCAATGGCAAAATCTCCGCCGGCGCCATTGCGCAGCTCCACTCCAATCTCTGGCAATGCCGTCGTTCTTGGAAGGCGATTACAGAGGCGAGGGGGATAACTGCTCATCAGACGAGCAGCCTCCAGATGAATGCCAAAGATCTCCTCCATCAATGGCCATTCTCCATCAACGGCCATTCTGCAAGAATGGGAAATCCTGGAGAGCCTGGGAATCAAAGCCAGAAGAGCTGCAGCCCTCGCATCTACGTGGAACTGCAAGGAAAGGACTCCAAGTATGGTGTCGCCCTTCGAAGAAAGTCTAGCGCCGTAAAGCCTGCATGGACAGGCATGAGTGGCGTGGTGGTCCAATTAGAAACAGCACTCACCGCAGCATGGGCAATCCTACAGTGAGGCACAGCACCACATAGAGAAAAGTGAGCTGAAATGGTCACTGGTCTATTTTCATGACAGCTCAAATGACCCATAAAACACAAACACACACACACACACACACACACACACACACACACACACACACACACACACACACACACACACACACACACGATATACTCAAACCGTACTTTCAAACATTCTTTCCCAACTCTTGAATCCACAAGAAGGGCAAAGCCCATACGACTCACATGCTTGACCTTGACCTTTATAACACCTTGACCTTCAGGTGACCTTCAAGGTCAAACAACTAAACCTAGCAATGACATCATACACTAAGAAATGATTTACACATTTTTTCCTACCAAAAAAACATGTGACCTTGACCCAAGGTCAAGGTCACCCAAGGTCATGCAACACAAAGCTCTTAATTCAAGACATAGGAAGCACAATGGTGCTTATTGGCACTTTCTACCATGAGATATAGTCACTTTTAGTGGTTCACTACCCCATTTTGGTCACATTTCATAAGGGTCAAAGTGACCTTGACCTTGATGATATGTGACCAAATGTGTCTCATGATGAAAGTATAACATGTGCCCCACATAATTATTAAGTTTGAAACAGTTATCTTCCATAGTTCAGGGTCAAGGTCACTTCAAAATATGTATACAATCCAACTTTGAAGAGCTCCTGTGACCTTGACCTTGAAGCAAGGTCAACCAAACTGGTATCAAAAGATAGGGCTTGCTTTGACCTATATACCACTTGTAGCTAAGGTCGCCATTCTCAATAACGTGGGAGAAAATTGGGAAACTGTGAAAAATGACTGTTTTTGAGACCACATTTATGGCTCCTGTGACCTTGACCTTGAAGCAAGGTCAAGTCACTGTGTATGTTTTTTGAGGCCTTGTCATCATACACCATCATGCCACATTTGGTGTTGATAGACTTAATAGTCTCCGAGAAAAATCCAACGTTTAAGTTTTTTACGGACGCCCGGACGGACGCCCGGACGCCCGGACGGACGGACGACACGGCTCAGTACATAGACTCACTTTTGCTTCGCATGTGAGTCAAAAATGCTAAAGGGTGAGAATACGAGTATGTTTAAGCCAGTGGGTGTGTAAGATTATTGATAAATGTAACAGATTTCCCGACTATCTCATAGCTTTTTGCATCTATTTCAGAGGGTGGGGGATGGGTGCTAAATGGGCTGTTGTTTTTGCAGTCCAGGCTTTTGACAAGTCTTATTACGAAGAGTGGGTGGGAGGTGAAATGAAACGTTTGATAATACCCAGTCTCATTCAATGAGGCCACTCTAAGTGATTTTCGTCTGGCAGCAAATTCTTCACACCCTGTCAATCTTCGTGTCTTTTGTTGTTGTTGTTACTCTGTGACGAGAAAAATGTTTTTCATTTGCTTCTGCTTTCCTAGGCTTAAACAAAGAACAGAGATCATGACAACGAAACATATTTTACATTTGGAAGTTTTGAAAGTTACAGAGCAATAAAATGATGCAAAGTCGATTGGGGACAAAAATAAGTTGTGGACATCATTTTTCCCATAATAAAATCAGGAAACTGTGTGTAAACATACACCCATCAAAACGCCTTCTCTTTTTAAATTTATTTTCTTCCACACGAAGTGGCGTATCGTGTTGAAAGGGTCATCTGACTATTTCCACGAGAACCGAACTGGCCCTCAAGTCAGGAAACATTAATGCAAGCCTACACTATCATGGATTAAACGGTTTCGGTCTTTCCACCTGGAACACAAACAGCCCTGTCTGCCTGCCAACAGCATGCCAACTGCCTGCCTCCCTGTCCAGAGAGAAGTTAGAAGCCTGAAGCTCTCCAGTCATTCAGTGCAAAAACCCAAAGGTCAAATTCGCTGGGGGTTAAAGGTTAGGACCTTGACATATTAAGAGCAAAATCAGCCTGAAGTATGTAAGTGTAAGCCGCTCTCTCTCTCTCTCTCTCTCTCTCTCTCTCTCTCTCTCTCTCTCTCTCTCTCTCACACACACACACACACACACACACACACACACACACACACACACACACACACACACACACACACACGACGTATACCTATTTTAAACAGCATACAACGATCTACCTACCAGGCACACACAACATCAAAACGATACCACAGACGAACCTTTCCTGATCGTCCTCAAACCTACATGTACATCTCACTAGTGGGAGTAATGAACCGTTCTGGGGAAAGGCATAACACCTCAAGGCAGTGAATTAGGGCATGGACACCGGGATGCAAAGCCAACAAGACGTTATAAAAAAAACACTTGTCCTTTGTAGTTGTGGTGGTAACTCGAGAACCTGGATCTATAATACACCACTCCAATGCCACTTCTAGAACAAAAACTTTCGCCCTATCGTATAGCAAGAGCGACCTCCCTGACCCGCCAGCTGTGTACTCCGTGCCTCTGAAGGGTGACCAGGTGCCCACCATTGAAACCCAATACCCCATCCCTTCTCTCTCTTCCTCCTTCCTCCCCTCTCTCTCTCTCCCTCCCCCCACCCCCCACCTCTCTCTCTCTCTCTCTCTCTCTCTCTCCTCGCTCCTCTCTCTCACCTCCTCTCTCCCGCTCATCTATCTTCTCTCCCTCTCTCGGTCTACCTCCTCTCTCTCGTCTCTCTACTCTCTCTCTATACGCGCTAAGGCATATCCTCATCTGACCTTCGGAGCTCCCTTATTGCACCCTGAATGGGTAGTCTCTGCCAGACGCGTGCACTGCGTGTGTCACCGTGCGCGTGACGACACCCACCTTCCCCACCCCCCTTGGTAAAGTCCCCCATACCTTTCAACCTCTTCCTCCTTCACCCTCAAAACATCCCCTTTGCCTAGTATCTCCAGGTGCCCCTTCCTTCTCTCCTCCTACTTCTCCACACAAGACCACTTCCTAACTTCTGCCACAGGTCACTCTTTTCAGACCAGACTAAACACTCTCTCACCCTCCGGCTCGCTACCGTGAGATACACCTAATGCGCAGCCTGCTGGAGACTTCGCAACCTAATGGTATAGCTAGACTACTGTATATTGTCCTGTCGCTCGCCGTCTCCGATGATGTGCGTGACACCCGATAGATGTGACCATTAGTTTTGGTTCACTGATGCACGTTGAGAGGCAACGAATGATGACCATGCGGACGTTGCGGGGGCACCGCGAGGGACGGGGGCCCCCCTCCCCATGATGGCAAGGATAACTGTGGAGAAGTTAGGATAGTGGTCATATTTGTGTGGCCAGAGCCAGTAGTGTGTCTACACGAGACCCGCGCATCATCACTGGCGGTGATACCTAGGAGCCGATACTAGGCCATAAAGGGTCGATGTTCTGTGAGCGAGCTTGAAGGGAGCGAAGAAAGTTGAAATATGGACGGACTTTAACACAAGGGGGTGAGGAAGGTCACAAGGGCACGTCATAGGCTGTGTCACCATCGAGGTGAACAGCGCTGGTGACAGTGAGACTACCCATCGGTGCAATGTTGATGGGATGAAGTCAGTGAGGGATGTCCGTGTTGGGGCTGAGCGGGTCTTTACTAGAGAGTCGAGGATGACGAGCGATTATGATGAGAGAAATTGATCCGGAGAGAGAGAGATGAGAGAGTAGAGAGAGGCGAGCAGAGTATGGTTCGAGAGTCCAAGCCACAGAGAGAGCGAGATGGAAGGAGAGAGAGAAGAGAGAGAGAGGAGGAGACGAGGAGGGGGGTGGGGGAGGGAGAGAGAGAGAGGGGAGGAAGCGAGGAAGAGAGAGAAGGGAGGCAGTAGGCTTCAATGGGGGCACCTGGTCACCCTTCAGAGGCACGGAGTACACAGCTGGCGGGTCAGGGAGGTCGCTCTTGCTATACGATAGGGCGAAAGTTTTTGTTCTAGAAGTGGCATTGGAGTGGTGTATTATAGATCCAGGTTCTCGAGTTACCACCACAACTACAAAGGACAAGTGTTTTTTTTATAACGTCTTGTTGGCTTTGCATCCCGGTGTCCATGCCCTAATTCACTGCCTTGAGGTGTTATGCCTTTCCCCAGAACGGTTCATTACTCCCACTAGTGAGATGTACATGTAGGTATGAGGACGATCAGGAAAGGTTCGTCTGTGGTATCGTTTTGATGTTGTGTGTGCCTGGTAGGTAGATCGTTGTATGCTGTTTAAAATAGGTATACGTCGTGTGTGTGTGTGTGTGTGTGTGTGTGTGTGTGTGTGTGTGTGTGTGTGTGTGTGTGTGTGTGTGTGAGAGAGAGAGAGAGAGAGAGAGTAGGAGAAGGAGACGAGAGGAGAGAGAGAGAGAGAGAGCGGCTTACACTTACATACTTCAGGCTGATTTTGCTCTTAATATGTCAAGGTCCTAACCTTTAACCCCCAGCGAATTTGACCTTTGGGTTTTTGCACTGAATGACTGGAGAGCTTCAGGCTTCTAACTTCTCTCTGGACAGGGAGGCAGGCAGTTGGCATGCTGTTGGCAGGCAGACAGGGTTGTTTGTGTTCCAGGTGGAAAGACCGAAACCGTTTAATCCATGATAATGTAGGCTTGCATTAATGTTTCCTGACTTGAGGGCCAGTTCGGTTCTTGTGGAAATAGGTGACCCTTTCAACACGATACGCCACTTCGTGTGGAAGAAAATAAATTTAAAAAGAGAAGGCGTTTTGATGGGTGTATGTTTACACACAGTTTCCTGATTTTATTATGGGAAAAATGATGTCCACAACTTATTTTTGTCCCCAATCGACTTTGCATCATTTTATTGCTCTGTAACTTTCAAAACTTCCAAATGTAAAATATGTTTCGTTGTCATGATCTCTGTTCTTTGTTTAAGCCTAGGAAAGCAGAAGCAAATGAAAAACATTTTTCTCGTCACAGAGTAACAACAACAACAAAAGACACGAAGATTGACAGGGTGTGAAGAATTTGCTGCCAGACGAAAATCACTTAGAGTGGCCTCATTGAATGAGACTGGGTATTATCAAACGTTTCATTTCACCTCCCACCCACTCTTCGTAATAAGACTTGTCAAAAGCCTGGACTGCAAAAACAACAGCCCATTTAGCATGAGGAGGAGGAGGAGGAGGAGGAGGAGGAGGAGGAGGAGGAGGAGGAGGAGGAGGAGGAGGAGGAGGAGGAGGAGCAGCAGCAGCTGCAGGAGGAGAGGAGGACGAGGACGACTACACCCCCCACCCCCCACCCCCCATCCTCCACCCCCCATCCCCCACCCCCCCATCCTCCACCCTCTGAAATAGATGCAAAAAGCTATGAGATAGTCGGGAAATCTGTTACATTTATCAATAATCTTACACACCCACTGGCTTAAACATACTCGTATTCTCACCCTTTAGCATTTTTGACTCACATGCGAAGCAAAAGTGAGTCTATGTACTGAGCCGTGTCGTCCGTCCGTCCGGGCGTCCGGGCGTCCGTCCGGGCGTCCGTAAAAAACTTAAACGTTGGATTTTTCTCGGAGACTATTAAGTCTATCAACACCAAATGTGGCATGATGGTGTATGATGACAAGGCCTCAAAAAACATACACAGTGACTTGACCTTGCTTCAAGGTCAAGGTCACAGGAGCCATAAATGTGGTCTCAAAAACAGTCATTTTTCACATTTTCCCAATTTTCTCCCACGTTATTGAGAATGGCGACCTTAGCTACAAGTGGTATATAGGTCAAAGCAAGCCCTATCTTTTGATACCAGTTTGGTTGACCTTGCTTCAAGGTCAAGGTCACAGGAGCTCTTCAAAGTTGGATTGTATACATATTTTGAAGTGACCTTGACCCTGAACTATGGAAGATAACTGTTTCAAACTTAATAATTATGTGGGGCACATGTTATACTTTCATCATGAGACACATTTGGTCACATATCATCAAGGTCAAGGTCACTTTGACCCTTATGAAATGTGACCAAAATGGGGTAGTGAACCACTAAAAGTGACTATATCTCATGGTAGAAAGTGCCAATAAGCACCATTGTGCTTCCTATGTCTTGAATTAAGAGCTTTGTGTTGCATGACCTTGGGTGACCTTGACCTTGGGTCAAGGTCACATGTTTTTTTGGTAGGAAAAAAATGTGTAAATCATTTCTTAGTGTATGATGTCATTGCTAGGTTTAGTTGTTTGACCTTGAAGGTCACCTGAAGGTCAAGGTGTTATAAAGGTCAAGGTCAAGCATGTGAGTCGTATGGGCTTTGCCCTTCTTGTGGATTCAAGAGTTGGGAAAGAATGTTTGAAAGTACGGTTTGAGTATATCGTGTGTGTGTGTGTGTGTGTGTGTGTGTGTGTGTGTGTGTGTGTGTGTGTGTGTGTGTGTGTGTGTGTGTGTGTTTGTGTTTTATGGGTCATTTGAGCTGTCATGAAAATAGACCAGTGACCATTTCAGCTCACTTTTCTCTATGTGGTGCTGTGCCTCACTGTAGGATTGCCCATGCTGCGGTGAGTGCTGTTTCTAATTGGACCACCACGCCACTCATGCCTGTCCATGCAGGCTTTACGGCGCTAGACTTTCTTCGAAGGGCGACACCATACTTGGAGTCCTTTCCTTGCAGTTCCACGTAGATGCGAGGGCTGCAGCTCTTCTGGCTTTGATTCCCAGGCTCTCCAGGATTTCCCATTCTTGCAGAATGGCCGTTGATGGAGAATGGCCATTGATGGAGGAGATCTTTGGCATTCATCTGGAGGCTGCTCGTCTGATGAGCAGTTATCCCCCTCGCCTCTGTAATCGCCTTCCAAGAACGACGGCATTGCCAGAGATTGGAGTGGAGCTGCGCAATGGCGCCGGCGGAGATTTTGCCATTGGGATTTGTCCGTCATCATTTGGACCGAGTCTCTTCCCTCCTCCGGAGACTTGGCTGCTGACATTGTGTAGATAATTCGGTGTACAGCAGCGGTGGCCGCGTGTCAGGAGCTGGAGGGGGTACAACCGAGAGGGGCCAAGAAGGCAACATTGAAAGGGATCCGTCAATCAGTGCTCCAGAGAGGTTTACCCTGTCAACGAGGTCTCTGTGTGGGCTGGAGTGGGGTGTATTGCGGGCGTTGTGCCTGTAATGACGATTGCCTGCGTGGAGAGCAGAGCGTGGTGGGGGACGTGAGATGGGGTAATGGGAGAGCTGAAGTGGAGCCGTCACTCAACCTCCATGCTCGGGGTTCCTGCTCTCAGTCAGTCTGCGTGTTAGTTTCCACTGTCAGGGCTGAGGGGCTTGTATATATGTAATGGATGTCGAGATCATTGCCTGCTTGTATATGTACTGGATGTAGAGATCATTGCCAGAGTCGAGAAGGGGTGCTTGAAGTAAAGGGAAGGCGAATTTATTCCTGCTCGCCTTTTTTGTGTGCATGTGCGGAGACACACACATGCACGCACGCACGCACGCACACATGCACGCCACATATAAAATTATATTAAATGTATACATGCGCGCAAGCACACATGTGCAAACACTCTGAGATACATGCACAGCTGTGCTTGCACACAGAGGGAGGACCTTTGATGTTTTCGAGGTTCGTTTGATCTGACGTGATCATCAAAAGCTGGGACTAACTTCTACTGTTTTGGTAGTGCAGAAAAAAGCATTGTTTTCCGTTTTCGGAAACGATGCGTCTTACTGTGACTGATTGACTGAAGGCATGTGTATCTCTGAACTTGCCCTCCCTTCACGAGATCTTTAGAAGCAGAGACAAACCGGAAACACCTTTGCTAGTCTACCAAATGCTTCTTTCTATAAGAAGGCGATAATTCTTGCAGCCAGCCATTCCAGCTGATCTTCCTCAGTATTCAGGTTCGGCACCCCATCTTATCGAGCGGAAGTCCCATTTTCTAGGGGAAGATTTAATTCAACAGCCTGGCTTCCTCCTTGTGGCCCTCCATCCATCTCCCAGTGTTGGCTGGGCTATCCTGATTCTGGAAGGAGGGAGGCAGAGGAATGGCCAGAGCAAGTGTTAATTGAGCTCTGACCTGGCTTTCAACCCCTTGAATATTTCTTTCATTCTGAGTATCACATATCAAGGGAAGAAGGGGTCGGAAATAGAGGAAGCAGCATGCCGATATGTATGTGGGACTGAAGCAGCCTCTACCCCAGAGTGAGCAGTTCGTGGCCTTCCACTCGATCTGACCCGGATGAGGAAGGAGGAAAGGGAAGAGGAACGGTTTATAGCTGCATCTATATATCTATATTCAACACAGTTCTTTCTGCATCCTCTCTCATATGGAGTGGAATGAGCGTGTGAACGGTGCGGAATGGATGCGGATGTTCCGCAGGAGTGTGTGAGTGTAGTGAGAGGCAGGACAACCGCAATGCCACCCATGCCCAGTGTGCTTTTCTGCACGGTGTGTGCAGCATGTCAATGGGCCTTCCGTCTTATTTGGTTTTGGCGTGTAGTTATGGTGGAGGCCCCCTCCCCCCCCCTTCTCTCTCTCTCTCTGTCTCTCTCTCTCTCTCTCTCTCTCTGTCTCTCTCTCTCTCTCTCTCTCTCTCTCTCTCTCAC
>JAWQFJ010018364.1:0-5000 GCA_034096865.1 Theodoxus fluviatilis
TTTCAGTTTTTTACTCTATCTGAAAGTATTTTAAATGGCAATCACAATGGTGAAAACCGTTTGAAAATCGGACAATTAGTCTCCGAGTTACAGGTATTTGTATATACCCACCCTCGGAAATGTGTTTCTGAGAAAATTTGAAATAAAAGTTTTGAAACTTCAGCACAACAGTTTCCTTAGCAACCATGCATGCATTTCTTTGAAATTTGGCACAGTCATACGACATAACATAAACAACTAACACACAAATTTTCAGTTTGAAACATAAAGTAATTTATTGTCAACATTGTTTCAGAAAATACACGAAAATGTACGTTCACGGCTAAATTGTCACAATGGCTTACTGATCAAAAACCTATTCATAATAATTTTAAAATCAGTGCTAATGTGCACAGGTCCAAGAAACACAAAACAAAATGCTATGTGATATGAGATTACACTAAACTGTTTGTGTAGTAAAGTATGGGGGTGGGGTGGGGTGGGTGGGAGGGGGGGGGGGGATGCACAGTGATTGTTATACTATTTATACGCCACAATGGGAACTGATGATTTTCGTTTAGCTGTCGGTCCCGACGACCGGGAGAAAGCAGCAAGCACCGATTGTAATGGGGGGAAAAACAACAACTCAGCAAGAATTCTTCATGGATGTTCAGAGCCTGTAGTGTACATGAATACTCTTACACTTTGAATGACAATAATAGTAAGCATGTATTTTGAACACGTACTCATTACCGGTAGTAACGTGACTGGGACCGATTCTTGCTGGGAGGCTGGAGTTAGGTTGTGGGGGATTACCGGTAAGCAAAAATCTTAGCGAGATCCCTGAATGTGGACACAATTCATTATGCCATTCAAAATTAAATAAATGTTAGTCTGAACTGTAGGCCTAAGCTGTAGGCAAGCGATCACTACAGAATAGACAACAACAGTAAAACACTGTTTATCAAGAATAATATTGCTTCTGCTATCTTTCACCTCTCTTGGTAACAGCTATCACTAACGAATTTTACGAACTTGCACGATGAAATTCAAATTAAACACTAATGAAAAATATTTCAGCATAGAGTAAGTATGAATAGTTACCTTCTGAGAACTCCTTCATGTCCAGTCTTCTTGCCATCACCTCATCATCAGAAAACTGTGCAATGCAACCCTGCTTTGTTGACTCCGTAGAACCCTCAGCCTTCTTGACTTTGCATCTGCAGTCAAATCCCTCCACCTTTCGCCTTTCCTCATCAGGATGTTGAGTTGCATGATACTGTTTATTGTTCACATCACATTCAGCAACCAGTGGTTGATCGTCGTTGTCACTGTCACTCTGTGCACTATCTTCACCTTCGAATCCTTCCTCACCCAAACCAACACTCACTTCATCACCACTTTCCTCGTCATCGTCGCTGAAGCCATCTTCCTCTGATGCTGGTGTTGTAAAGTAGTCTCGGATTAAACTTTCTATCTGTTCACTATCTCCGTGGTCCGTAATGTTAGAATCTCGAGCGGAATTCAAAGCTTTGACAACAATTAAATTTTCTTCAGACACGTTATGGGACGCCATCTTGAATAAAAGCCTCGCGCTGGTTGGCCGATTGACGTCACGTGCACGCATTTGGCCAATCACGGCGCGGAACCTCAGCCTTGGTGACGTGTTGTTTACAAAGGTGTCCCCTCAGGATTATTGTTTTCAGCCTTCTAATTGGCTTTATATTTGAAACCAACCAATCGTATTCTTGGTAACAAAGACCTCTCCACACAATCATGTGTAAATCAATGGGTCCACTCAAAAAATAGAGGGGTGACAGGTAGTAAAAAGTGTTGATTTTTGCACGATTGCTTTGCCAAAATCGGACGGGTAGTGCTTATTAAACACAATTTTACTAACTTTGGAAGTGAATTTTACAAAAATATTTACAGAAACTTGTAGATAAAGGATTACTGAACCAGAAACAACCAAAAACTCAAAATCGACAACCCACACCCCTTGTACCTATTTCCAGTGCTAGCGCCGAATAGTTCCAGGGACAAAGCGTCTCATTCCGTGGTGGAGGGTCACATATGCCTGTGTGTGTGTGTGTGGGGGGCGGGGGGGGGGGGGGGTGCATGTGTGAGTAAGTGAGTGTGTGTGCATGTGTGTGTGTGTGTGTGTGTGTGTGTGTGTGTGTGTGTGTGTGTGTGTGTGTGTGTGTGTGATCATCAGGGCGCCTGTCTTTTGTGATCTGATTGTGTGTTCGTCTTTTCATTTATGCTTGTTAATAAATGCGCGCGAGTGCATACGTACATGTGCGTGTGTGCATGCTTGTATTTGTGCCCATTTCGGGCGTTCGGCTGCGCACTGCATGTTTGTGCATATATGCGTTAAGTAACTGGCTAGCGTGTTCCACGCTTCATCGTAACTGTAAATGTGAGCGCCCTCCCACCTCGGTAGTCACTGTCTTCTGACTGTATTATACTTCATTGAAACAACGTAACGTTTTGCTCTCTCTCTCTCTCTCTCTCTCTCTCTCTCTCTCTCTCTCTCTCTCTCTCTCTCTCTCTCACTCTCTCTCTCTCTCTCCCCCCCCCTCTCTCTCTTTCTCTCTCTCTCTCTCTCTCTCTCTCTCTCTCTCTCTCTCTCTCTCTCTCTCTCTCCCTCCCTTTCAGACCAAGCCTTTCTAAATCGTTCCTCTCTAACGCTAAGGCATCACCACGACCTACTTCGTTTCTTTTTCTTGTTTAGACTTTTCACCTCCCCGGCAGAAATGCTCTTAGATCTGATGCTGGTTTCGTCTGGCGGCTTTTGAACAGCTCTGCTGGAGGCCGGGTAGTCCAGCTCGGAGACCGTGTCCCTGG
Organism: Theodoxus fluviatilis; assembly: GCA_034096865.1. Classification (NCBI taxonomy): domain Eukaryota; kingdom Metazoa; phylum Mollusca; class Gastropoda; order Cycloneritida; family Neritidae; genus Theodoxus; species Theodoxus fluviatilis. The sequence continues at coordinate 2,827 of JAWQFJ010018364.1, forward strand.
CTTCCTCTCTCTCCAGCTCCTCCTCTTTCGGGCTCTCAGTCACCGTGGTAATGGCGGGAAGCCGGACGCCCCTGCTAGTTGTCTCCCTTGGAGACAATTTCACCTCCCCGAAACGCCACTGTGTCGAGAAGAAGCGGCTCTGGGACAGCGTGGAAAGGGCGCTGACGTCATCAGGGGGGTGCTTGAAGGGGTGAGGGGTTCCATCGTTCTTGAACCACGCATCGTCCTCCCCCTCGCTGTCGCGCAGTGGAATGCGCAGCTCCGGCAGCATCATCCGCCGCCATTTTGTGCGTTTTTCTGTGATTTCCCGCTTCTCTTTCTCGGAGAGAAACTTGAATTCTGAAAAAGATCCCAACCGAATTTGAATATGTTTGAAAATGCTGTATTTGGTGATAGTTCAGTGTTGTGCGTCTTACTTCCTCTCAGCATTAGTAAGGTGGTGCTAGTGGACACTACTAAGTAGAGAGTAACTTTATTTATTATAGTAAGTGTAACACACGGCTCGATGAGCAGGAACCTCTGGTTGCTGGGCTTTCAGGGCCTGCTCCAGTAGCTCAGGCAATAGCGATCCCATGCAGCCACAGAAGCTACCTGGGGGCATCGGGACAGGGTCAGATCATTCAGATGCAACCATGCATTCACACCAACCTGAAAGATCCTGCCCATCCCACGCGCAGCGACAGACTGGTCATCAGACTCCGTATTCAGACTCAAGAAGCACCACTGCAAGCAACTTCTAATTAAACCGAAAAGCCATCACCTAACTCTCGTTCATCTGCCCCCCCCCCCCCCCCCAGCCCCCCCCCCCCCCCTCCCCCCTCCCAAGATCCTATGAAAAATTTAATCTTTTTAAAGTCGCTCTACTATTGACGCCAAACACTACCTGCTTAACATTGTACAGTATGGAAGCATTCGTCAGTCTCAGAACCCCCCAACCCCCACTCCACCCTCTACCCCCCCACCCCCCACCCCCACCCCGCCCACTCATTGCTCTCCCCCAGGGTCTTCAGGGAAAACTGGTGGGTTTTACCTCATCATTATTCAAATGGGATCGGCCATCATAAAATGAGTCGTTCGAATACCTTTGGTATTTGAACATGTGGTTGCTGAGTTATGTCAACTGCAATACGTATGTACCAGAAAAGAGCTTTTCAAGAAAATGGTTATTCAAGTTTGAGCTACATTTCGCATAGCAACCCACTACTTGAATCAAGAAAAATAAAAAATAAAAAATGTGTCCAGACTTAAAGGGTTAATGAAAATGAACAATGCATTTAGATGAGAGTCCGCGGCTTGTATTCGTACCAAAATGCCGATCTGCTCGTGAGCACGTTAGGAGCGATGGGATGACGAGGTGGGGGTGTACGCAATCAAACGAATAATTTTTCCGCGCTTAAATTGCAGCGCCCATGTAAAGACGTGGAAAACATTCACATGGCTGTAGAATTCAAATCTGCAACTCTCGGAGTATCCACGTACGTCGGTTTGGTTCAGCCTAAGATCTTTGGTTCGGCTCTCGGAATCGATTTAAATCTCAGATCGCTGGAGTGATCTCCTTTTGATGAATTTTCGGCCGTATCTCGATTTTGAACAAAGTATCAAAGCGACTAAGTTTGAGAGGACCGTTCAGGTAACAGAGCCATATATTCAGTGCACTTCCTACCTTTCCCTCTTTTCCATTTGTACGGTTCCACTCTGCGTAGTTTCTTTAGGATGGTGATGCTTCCCTGAAACGAAATGCATCACGGTAAGACGAAGCAGTCTTCCCCAATCCGCCGGGGAAATAGTGCCAGAGCATATAAACGTGTATGCATATCTGTGAGTGTGCCTTACGTCGGGGTGTGTGTATGTGCGCGCGCAGGTGTTTGTGTGCGCGCGTGAGTGAGTGAGTGAGTGAGTGAGTGAGTGAGTGAGTGAGTGAGTGAGTGAGTGAGTGAGTGAGTGAGTGAGTGAGTGAGTGAGTGAGTGAGTGAGTGAGTGAGTGAGTGAGTGAGTGAGTGAGTGAGTGAGTGAGTGAGTGAGTGAGTGAGTGAGTGAGTGAGTGAGTGAGTGAGTGAGTGAGAGTGTGTGTGTGTGTGTGTGTGTGTGTGTGTGTGTGTGTGTGTGTGTGTGTGTGTGTGTGTGTGTGTGTGTGTGTGTGTGTGTGTGTGTGTGAATAGTTGAGAGAATGGAAT
>JAWQFJ010018364.1:10000-30000 GCA_034096865.1 Theodoxus fluviatilis
GGAAGTTTAAGTACGCACCCCAAATGTCTGACCCTTGTACAAGTAGGCAACAGGCCGTGCGTACGAGTTTTCCTGGTCCATCACCATGACAACCACTACAAGAAGGTAGAGATACAACAAATTACATGTCGGCTAGTGCAGTGTTGAGACAAAAACTGTTGGATGGCACGCACGTTCCCTCCATGACATTTGGCTGACAATTCAACTCGTTTCATTGTCACTCGTGGCAACCAGCCACTCACTTGTACTCAGTGAGTCAGTCGTTTTTGATCGACTCATTCCCCTCTGCCTTCACCAACTATGATTATTTTTTCACAATGCAGTTATGAATTCATCAGTCGCGCCTGTTCGTCGGTCTGTCGGTCGGTCCGTCTGTCCATCTTCCAGTCGGTTAGTCGGTCGTTTGGTCTCTCGGTCAATTGCTTGGTCAGATGACAAACTGAGGAGAAAGCGAGTCGTGTAGTTGGTCGTTTAAAACGTGGTTTGCCTCTTTATTTACTTGATTATTTGATAGTTTACCCTTTCCTCCCCTCCTCCCTTCCCCCTTCCCCCTCCCCCTCCCCTCCCTTCCACCCCCACCTTCCCTCTCTGTTTTTCTTATTGCCTTCTTCCCAAGTTGCTCCCATCTTCCACGCGGTGTCTACTTTCCACTCAGTCATCCGTTCGACCCCGTGCCTCACGGGAGGAGAGTCTTACCGCTTCCAGACAGGATGAAGTAGAAGGAGTTGGCCTGGTGTCCCTGCCGCACCATCACCCTCTTGGCCTCGTATCTGCAGTCACAGAGCTTTGTGCCCACAGTCTTGTACCCCTGCCATCCCATTGGCAACACACAATTATCGATTCACTGACATGACAATGACCAATTAGACACAGTGCATTTTCTTTGCGGGCCCTTATTTAAGTGGGTTGTTGTTGATGACTGTTTGTTTGTTTGCTTGTTTGTTTGGGGTTGTTGCTCATGCACGATTCACGAGACTCCTTTGTCCAAAACATGGCACATTTTTCTTGATGAATACAGCTTCAAAGTATAAAAATGCTTGAAACGTGCGTTACATGATTGTGCTAGTGGAAGCAAATGTGGGAGAAGTAAAATTGCAAGGGAGATTTCAGCATGTACAGTAAAGTAGAGTGAAGTAAACTGCCGAAAAGCACTCCATCAGAAATGGTTGTATCCTCGAGTCAGGCTCACTTTGCCATGGTTTCTGAGTGAAGTCATTGATATAGGTCAGAACTGGTCAACAGGGCGGAACCACGGGGAGATTCAAAAGTAAACAATTACAAAGGTGTTTGGCATGATTTCAGGCGCTCTTCGACTGCCGTGATCCTCGCGTTTACACACACACACACACACACACGCATGCGCGAACGCATGCGCGAACGCACGCACACACACACACACACACACACACACACACACACACACACACAGAGGGTCACTCATTTCTTCAGCTCGACTTTTCCTGAACAATGGAGGAAGAACAAAGCGCACGAATGAAAGTCATATCGCATATCGGCAAAGAAATCCATACAAATAAGACGTTGATGAAAATGATGAAAATGTTACGGTCTATAAGCCTTTGTAGGCTATATAAGGCTGCGTATCACGACAATCACAAGGGCGGATTGGAATTGGAGCAAGTCAGGTCTGTTTTTTAAAATAATAATTTGCTTTTTACAAATCGCGTGGGGCAGAAACAACATTGATTTGCAATTCCATTTCACGTAGAAGAACACACAGCAAAGAGAATCATAGAGTGAAGTGGAGTCCAATCAACTCAGCTTTTCAACAAGTGGTGTTCCGGAATGAAAAAGTGGCCTTTGATTTAAAGTGGCAGCACTCACGTTTCGTACATTCCCACTTCGGCTATTTTCCTCTGCATTCTCGCCGGGAAGTCACCGAAACACTTGATGTTGCGCAGGGCAATTTGTACCTATGGAAACAAAATTCGTTGGTAATGTTGATACACTGCTTTATCTCTTTCTGTTCGGTTCACAAAACCATGCAGTTTGATGTAGCTCAGTAACCAGAACATGGCTGAGAATATCTAGAGGGCGCATAGTTTCAAGCCACTGAAAGAATCAAGATGGTAGCCACGTCCGGCAGAGGACCAAGCAAAGATGCTTTGAACTTATTATTTAACATGACGTTTGCAGCATCCTATGAGAGATCGCAAAGAGTCCACTTACACAGTAAATTTCTTGAGATGTTCTGTCTCCGGGTCGTTTGCACAGGATTCTTCTCGCCTCGTCTGAAATTTGAGTCTGTGAACAAAAATTTATTTATCTACAGGCAATGTTTTCCTTCTTTTTCTGTCTTGTCTGTCTTGTCTGTCTCTTTTATCTTCTTCTTCTTCTTCTTCTTCTTCTTCTTCTTCTTCTTCTTCTTCTTCTTCTTCTTCTTCTTCTTCTTCTTCTTCTTCTTCTTCTTCTTCTTCTTCTTCTTCCTCTTCTCTTCTTCTTCTTCTTCTCCTTCTTCTTCTTCTTCTTCTTCTTCTTCTTCTTCTTCTTCTTCTTCTTCTTCTTCTTCTTCTTCTTCTTCTTCTTCTTCCTCTTCCTCTTCCTCTTCCTCTTCCTCTTCCTCCATCTTCCTTCTTCTTCTTCTTCTTTCTTCCTTCTTCTTCTTCTTTCTTCTTTCTTCCTTCTTCTTCTTCTTCTTCTTCTTCTTCTTCTTCTTCTTCTTCTTCTTCTTCTTCTTCTTCTTCTTCTTCTTCTTCTTCTTCTTCTTCTTCTTCTTCTTCTTCTTCTTCTTCTTCTTCTTCTTCTTCTTCTTTCTCCTTTTTCCTCCTACTCCTGCACCTCCGGTTCCTGCTATTTCTGCTCCCCCTCCACCTGCTCTACTTCACCATCCCCCCCCCCTCCCCCCTAAGTTTCGTCATTTAGCAAACAAATCAGACATTACAGGAAAATTTTGACTTTTGAGAAAGCCGCACGCATACCTATTTCATCGTATTTACGCTGTCCTCTCTCTGTAAGGTGCGATATATATATTGACGACGGGGAAGGTTTCACATTAAATCCTCATGTGCAAACATCCCTCTATGTACACGACAAGCAGACATGTCACTGCAACAGGACATGAGAATGTACGTACCTGGCGATTTGCTTTGAACTTGGAGGGGTCAAATAGAAGTTCCACGCCAACCATGGATTCGAAGTCTTCGTGGAAGTTGAGCTGTTTGATGAAGGGCGTCAGTTCGTCGGTCTCTTTGTTGCTGCGTGTAGAGGGGGCCGATGTTGGGTAAAACAACAAGATTTACAGCATGCCTTCAGGAAGGCAAAGAGGACTTTGCAGCAACGAGTCGCAGACTATGCAAACTATAGTGTTACCTGCATTGATATATTGAATATGTTTCCAAATGTTGTGCTCATTAAGATATGAACTAATTGCGTTTACAAAGTATGTAATGAACCATTTGCAGTGTTTTGTGTTTAATTTCATCCAAGGAAGTTGAAGAGAGCTTGAGAATTTACTCGCGTTCTGTCTATACCAGCATGTCCTAAACTCTTGAACTGAGATTATTTCTACTCAGGCGCATCGTAATGCCTATTACCCGCCGAACAAGATCATTTATTTTCGTAGAATATCCACACAAGTTTACGGCCACGCCACAGTGCAGCAGGAGCAAGTCTGGCAAAGCGGGTGGAAATGCTGAATACTAGGGGTTTCTCCAAACAGTGCCAAAATGACATTCCTGCACTAAATATTAGTACGCAACCAAACCCTATTCACTGAAAACCCCATCTAAAATCCACTTTTCGCAAACAGTCCATACTTTCCGGTCTTTTCACATCTGACAGGAAGTTATATAACACTCTAGTTGGACCCCCATCCATAAATGAACGAATGAATGAATGAATGAATGAATGAATGAATGAATGAATGAATGAATGAATGAATGAATGAATGAATGAATGAATGAATGAATGAATGAATGAATGAATGAATGAATGAATGAAAGGCGAAAGGAAGGGAGAAAGTGTTATGGCCTAACAGCCGTTGTAGGCTATGTAAAGTCATTGATCACAAAAGAAACAAGAACCGGTTAGAGTAAGAGCACGTCGAATCTCGATATATCTGGTTGTTCGCCATTTACGAATGACAAAGGGAGACGCGGTAGGTCTATCCTTACCCCCACCCCACAGGGACAGACACCCAGGAACTATTACTGATCGCATTTTCCAACATTCCTCTTTGCCACTGTTTCTTCTCTCTTTTCTTTTCCTTTCCCTTCATAAACTGCGCTCCTCTTTACCCCACCACTCCAACAGCACGAATTCACTTGGTTCCAAATGTTCCGATGGGCCGTTGGACGTTATTCGCCCACTGATTCTATCGCATCAGGTTCAAATACACTGTACTCTGTCTACAATCCCTGCAGGTTTTCAGCACATCAGACAGCAGCGACTGGCGCTTACAGTTAAAGCGGTATCTGATAAATGTGGGACACGGTTTGTTTATGGAAAGCCTAAAACATCTGATTTATGAAGAGCGGCACTGCCAAGTTGTCCCCATTGTAGATACTCACTTGGGCAGTCGCTAAATAATGCCTGGCTACGGCCGAAGCCGGCGCGTCGCCTGTCGGTCGCTGACGTGGCGGCAAACAGGAAAAAGCAACGAAAGGAATGGGGAATACCTGCATGCGTCTATTTCGAATGGGATTGATTACAAAAGTAGAATTTTCACTGTTGCAAAAAATAGCATTCTTTGGAGAGTACTGACTTCCACAGGTAAGTCATGTTTCTTAAATAAAGGCATCTCCTGTGAGCGCGCGCGCTCACACATGCACGCACGCATGAACTCACGCACGCAGACACATAATGAACAAGAGAGTATCCATCGCTCTGTCACATGCCTCTTAAAACTTGCGAGTAACTCAGGACGCTAGGCAAAGTATAGTCATAACTATTTTCCACTCCGAATTAGAAAGAGAGAGGACACACATGATGTCAACTAATTATGTACAGTGTACTATACTTTTTCTCACTTTAAGTAGGTGTCCTTACTGACGCAGAGATGCTACTGCTACTGCTGCTGTTTCTGGTGGTGGTAATGTAGTGATGTGGTGGTGGTGGTGGAGGTGAAGTGGCGATGGTGTAGTGGTGGTGGTGGTTGTAGTGGTGGTGGTGTAGTGATGTGGTGGTTTGATGGTGGTAGAGGTGGTGGTGATGACGATGGTTGTGGAATTAAATCCTTTACTTGGTGTAGGTGAGGTTTACAAGAAGAAAAGCAACCGACTTTTCGGGTTGTAGACCTTTCATCCAGCTGCTGCTGCTGATGATGATGATTAAGGAATGGCAGTGCAGCCGACAATGCATGCGACAAACATACTACTTGAGAACACACAAATGAGACGGAAAAAAATGTATGAGTTAATGTTGGTCGTGTGGTAATGCGGCCATGATAAATTCGAAAACACACGAGGTAGAGGAGACGTCCTTCTAAAGAGAGTATGAAAATGGAAAATGTGGTCCCAGGCTTACCTGAGGATGTGGGCGTGGCTAAGCTCGATGCAGGTCAAGGTCACACGAACAGCCACTCTGAACTTTTGCAGGATGCTCTTCTGTAACACAGACATGTTTTGCACTGTTACCAAGCAAGCCCTAAACCGCATCAAGTGTTTCAAGGAGACAGATTCCCTACGCGCTGCACCTGATGTTCTGCTTGCCTCACATTCATGTTGGAACAAGTTTGAAGGGTTGGGAAGTTCCTGTAAATACTTTTTGTCTTTTTGCTTTGGCCCGTCGTCGACGGTTAACCAAAGCTAAAGACACAAGGTTGCAGCCAATATAACATCCCACATTGTCACGATATTTAAATAAACCCAGATTTTTCCGTCCCAGGGATAGAACCACGGCACTGCGCCTCGCACATTGTCCAACCCCAAGTCCACACGACAATGTATCAGCAATACGCATCTCCACTAATGTGTTGACCTTGTGTGTGACCCCGCGCCCTCGTACCCTCGGTCGCTTCTGAGTCACGTGGCATGACTAAAAGAAAAATTCACGCCCTTAAGATGGTTTGGATCGTTTTTGAATAGAATGCTTTGAGACAAAATCATACGCAACTAAATTGTTCGTCCTTGGGACATAACATGATAACGCTGTGAGAGTTCAGTATTTATGACAGTTTTGGTCATTTTTATAACTTTTAACGTACCATTCACATAAAACTCATATAAATTCTACTTCATAAGTTAAAGAATAACATAGTCCTTCTAGTCAGTATTCAACGAAGGCCACAGATACGTTTTCTATGAATATATCAAAATCATCAACCACGCCCCCTACCCACTAACACGGCTTGTAGCATGATGTGGTTTGAGGCACAGTGCGATTCACCCCATTGTGCGGGATAACATTTGATCAATCTGATGCCTTGGCATGCACTGAGCGATAGCCACACACAATGAACGCGTGGCCCCATCTGGGGGTAGATTTTTTCAATGGCATTAGTAAAGACACTTCGGAGGAATAGAGCTATAAAGAGACCAGTTCATTGCAAAATGCATTTCTTTATAACCTCGTGTTTCGTATTAATTTTGATTATTTGAATCGCACCAGTTTCAAACAGCTCGCATGTTTAATGCGTACAACAGCACCTCCCTCCCATTCTGTGAACCCGAGTCACGTGACTCTGGCACAGTTCGCAATGAATGCGTAATAGACTTGACTCTTCGCATTACAGCATTGCGCCAAAAATAGTTTGTTTTGATATTTTTTTCTCCACTTTTTACAGAAATCATTCAGATGTCAAAGTGTGTTTCCATTTCAACACAAACATTTTATTTTATCGAATAAACGCTTGTTTATTGCCTCACCATGAGTAAGTTAAGAGTTTTTTGCGAAATAGTCTTAGAACTACTTTAACGGCGTATGTCAGGGAGCAGATTGGCTATCCCACAAGCCTCTCGTGTGACCTCCATTTGCATATATCCGACGAAAACCTTCCACCATTTGATGTCAACTGAGCTAGAGACACTTTCGCCGGCAGGCGAAGTCTCTAGTAAACTAGAGTGCCTCCCTCCATGATCTAAATCTCTTCATAATGCTAATCTCGGCTACTATCACTTTATAATCGGTGAAATATCACGAACCTAGCGATTCGAATCTCACAATTGCGAGAGCTCCTTGAACTATACATGTATAGTGGTTCTGCATGGTACGAGGCAGCGTTGAAACTTAACCATGGTTTCCATTAACACAATGAAGTAAACACCCAGCACTGCAAACAGTCTAGTCAAACTATAAATTCACTGCGAAAATGGTAGACGTCTTCTGGTGGACTTTAAAGCTACATGTGAGTACAAAAAACACATAAAAAGCTCTGACGTCATCGTTGGAAAAACACACCTGAGATGTGGTTCTTTTCATCCTATGAACCTTTGATTTTGCGTGCAAAATCCTCTAACTGTTTCATAGAGCTTGCTGGGGGACTATCCCTCTATCCTTTTCGTTGGCCCTAGGATTTTCGAACATCATCCAGTTAACATTGAGGAAGTCTGCTGTCCTATCTAACTGCAAAGCGAGACTCGATACACATTTTTTCAAGACATAAATATGCTTAGCACTGTGATGTATCAAGCTTTCCTGAATGGCGTGCAGTTTTGCGGGTAGTAATGTCACACACACATACAGGGCCTACAATATGAAGCGCAAACATAGTGAGGAAAGCATGAGGTGATACTCGACAGACAGAAAATACAGCGAACGGGACTCGAATAGCTTGGTGGGTTTTTAGAATTTTCTCATACACTAGAGTCGATTTCCAGCATACATTATTTTCGTTTATGAAGTTTTAGATTAATATTACGATCCCATCTTCTTCAACTTACGGTGGGTGCTTGTGATGACTTCGGACAATTATGTCGTCACTGATTTGTCAGGATCCATGGTTGGAACATTTTTTCTGTTTACTAATCTATATGCGAAAAACATATCGTCAACAGATAACTGTATTCATGGATTCCCCTTTACCCCCCCTCAGTTACTTCTGGTCTTGGCTGGTTGCAATCATGGTAACTCCTTTGTTGTATGCTATGATGTCATCCACATGTAAGTTAACTTGCTATTTTTGCCTCATCGATGCTAAACACTGTACACACATTTCGGTGATCATCAATGTCAGTGAAAGTAAATTTGGTAACTCGAGACAATTTTTCCAGAAAATTTTGCTATTGTGTCCTATACAGAGATATAGTTTGCGGAACAATCCCAGTCAGAGACGACTCTTTTAAGAGGAGTTTAGTCGCCTATGCATGTAGTTCATTCGTGTTTTCAACTTTTCAACATAGGTAAAGGGTACACATTCGCCATTCCAGCTGCAGGATGAAAGAATCTGTCGAGTTCAGCGCTGGAAGGTGAATGAGTCTCCCGACCTGACAATTACTAAGTCTTCGAGAAAGAAGTTCAATCAGATCAATCAGTAAGTTTTGAAACAGGGAATGTTTGTCACCCCAGGTCCAGAGTGATTGAATGGGTTTACAAGATAATAAAGCTTTGTATTGGCACATAGCTCTTGCTATGGGGATGCCTGTCAGGCATGTTTCCAGTCCGACGTTTTACGCTGCTGATGTTTGGAACACAGCACTACGCCGTATATGATACATTCTCCTCACAATTTGACGTACACGACAGCTGGGTATGGAAAGAACACGAAAATGAAGTAAACACTCATCATATGCCTATTTCAATATCTTCAGGCCGAGCTAAACTGGACCAAGTACAAACCAATGATAATATGTTTGCCCTGTCCAAGCACACGTCGACTCGAGTGCACGTGAAAGCATTGGAGACCCATTAGGAGAAAGGAACGTATCAACGGCAGGCGCTCTCCAGACCGTGGAGGATTTGCCACGCTTCGCGTAGTCCAAGCCGCACAAGTGCAGCGGGTGTTGGACAGAGAGCCGAGGAGCAACGTGCCGAGTATTGTCAATTACGCGTCGACTTCGACCAAACACCGAGAGAATGTGCCCCTTTCAGCACTACTGATACTCGTAAGGGCCTGACCTGTCACCCCGTAGATAGCAAACTTCAGTGCCGGTGCTCATGCACTCTTCGAGTTTGTTCGTTCTACCCTACCAGAGTGAGTGAGTGAGTGAGTGAGTGAGTGAGTGAGTGAGTGAGTGAGTGAGTGAGTGAGTGAGTGAGTGAGTGAGTGAGTGAGTGAGTGAGTGAGTGAGTGAGTGAGTGAGTGAGTGAGTGAGTGAGTGAGTGAGTGAGTGAGTGAGTGAGTGAGTGAGTGAGTGAGTGAGTGAGTGAGTGAGTGAGTGAGTGAGTGAGTGAGTGAGTGAGTGAGTGAGTGAGTGAGTGAGTGAGTGAGTGAGTGAGTGAGTGAGTGAGTGAGTGAGTGAGTGAGTGAGTGAGTGAGTGAGTGAGTGAGTGAGTGAGTGAGTGAGTGAGTGAGTGAGTGAGAGTGAGTGAGTGAGTGAGTGAGTGAGTGAGTGAGTGAGTGAGTGAGTGAGTGAGTGAGTGAGTGAGTGAGTGAGTGAGTGAGTGAGTGAGTGAGTGAGTGAGTGAGTGAGTGAGTGAGTGAGTGAGTGAGAAAGAACAAATATGTACATGTACAGTCATGCATGCCCGCAATCACACTCATATTTAATTAATACATTTTTGCTTACAGATAAACCTATCGTGCATGTATTTATGCACGCATGTGTGTATCCGTCGTGAATTGCTATTGTATAACTTTGGTGAATAAACTCCGGCTAAACGTGTGCATGCACGCACACGCACGCACGCACACACATGCACGCACGCACGCACGCACGCGCGCGCGCACACACACACGCGCGTGCACACACACTCAATCGCTAACACTCTACACCATACATTCACCCACTCCTACGAATTCCAATTAAGCATCTAGAACTCTCACACCATCAACTCTCTCTCCATTGTCTTCCAACCTCCTCACCTTGGTTTTGATGTTCTGCAGCTTCCAGATCATATGCTGACGTCTTCTACTGGGGTCTGCTTTCTGTTGCATGGTCTGGGAGACCAAGTCCCCGAAGGAGAAGCGCTTCCTGCCTGCCAGGTCTGTGATCATCCTGCCCGGACCATCCGACAAGCGTCTCTCCCCCGTCCTCTCCCCCGTCCTCTCTAGCAGATCCTTCAGTATGGAGTCACGTCTGCTGTTAAGCCGGCCGCCGCCCATAGCACCTGAAGGGTCATGGAGTGATCTAAGATACGGAATGAATGAATACAGGAATAGATGTGACCAGCCACATCAAAACCAGCCCTAACTCGATTTTCTTGTATCTGGAGACGCAATTAATTTTATATTTTGAAATATGTTCTCATTCATTTTATATACATGTAAGTATGGGCTTTGTAGGATTAACATTGTAGAAGTTATGCTCATTGAAACGAAGTGTCCTGCCAACAACATTTTTGAAAAAATGACATCTGAAGGTTTCCTACGCAGGTGCCACATAGTCAAAGTAAGGCAAAAAGATGTTTATTTCATGCACCTCTACATATTTTTCATGCAAATTATTCGAGGACATAAACAGTTGGTGTACCTAGCATGTGTTTCTGCAGAGACCTGAAACTGGCCCCGGTTTGACTCCCCATTCCGTATTTCTGCGTGTAAGGCCGGTGCTTCATTACATGTACAGGATACTAATGCCTCATACTCAGTGTCCAGCCACAAAATTCGGTCGAATGACATCTATTTTAGGCCCCGCAAGTGACATTGTTTGCACTCACACATGTTTAGTTCGCATGCACATCACTCACTTGAATAATCACTCACACTCATACAAAGAAATCGTATCCAAACGGCAGTTTTGACTTCTCAAAGCCCTATGTAGAATACATCAAAAGGTCGGGTAAATCGCAACATTATTCAAATCGAAATGTGGGTTACTGAGTGATTCGGTACACTGGTAGCCGTTGAACTCGGTCACGTTCACAGACTCTTTAGTGCGCGGCAATAGCGTCCTCTAATTAAGCACTGGCTTAACGCCGAATCGCCTTGCGCGTCAGGACTGCCTTCATGCTGGCAGGACACCAAAGTGCGTGCAGATGCTGTGCGTCAGGACTGCCTTCATGCTGGCAGGGCACCAAAGTGCGTGCAGATGCTGTGCGTCAGGACTGCCTTCATGCTGGCAGGACACCAAAGTGCGTGCAGATGCTGTGCGTCAGGACTGCCTTCATGCTGGCAGGGCACCAAAGTGCGTGCAGATGCTGTGCGTCAGGACTGCCTTCATGCTGGCAGGACACCAAAGTGCGTGCAGATGCTGTGCGTCAGGACTGCCTTCATGCTGGCAGGACACCAAAGTGCGTGCAGATGCTGTGCGGTCGTACAACTTGGCATGGAGTGAAAAGAAACGTTGCCTAAGCGTTCGAGCTTTCACCTACAAATGAGAGACCATTTGCATTGCGCGCGCGCGTGTGTGTGCATTTGTGTGTGCATTTGTGTGTGCATTTGTGTGTGTGTGTGTGTGTTTGTATGTGTATATGTGTGTGTTTGTGCGTGAAAGAAAGAAAAACAAACAGAGAATGTGGGAAGACAAAAAGAGACAGAATGACAACCAGATGAAAACACACACACACACACATACACACACACACACACACACACACACACACACACACACACACACACACACACACACACACACACACACACTGTTTTCCATCCTATTCATCACTTCCACAGAGAGGAGATACAACGTTCTAATATTCCTATCTCGCACGTTGAAGAAGGCGCCATTGACTTATAACCTTGCCTAGACTGTCTAGGGCGCGGCTAACCCTTGACCTGGTGTTGACCACGTCCGCAAGGCTAGGTCGTCGGAGGTCAGGCAGGTCAGAGGTTGAGCTTGACTTGAACACAGACTTCAGGATCCAACCCGAGGGTGGCTCTCTGACCGGGGCTGTTTGTCCCTCGTCCAATGAAGCTGCGCGCTCTCTGGCGGAACAGCTGGAGGTGGTGGTGGTGGTGGTGGTGGAGCCAAAGTCGTTGGGCGCAATCTTGCTCCGCCATTGCGTCAGCACTGCTTTCTTGGAAGTGGCCTCCATAATGCCGTATGTGTGAGGTACAGAAAGGCTCTGTTTGCTATGGAGAGAAAAAAACAGAACACAAGGTGATGACGTAGTCGTTGACTTCAGTCAACCTCCCACCCATCCCCCCACCCCTCCTCCTCCTCCACCTCCTTCTTCTTCTTCTTCTTCTTCTTCTTCTTCTTCTTCTTCTTCTTCTTCTTCTTCTTCTTCTTCTTCTTCTTCTTCTTCTTCTTCTTCTTCTTCTTCTTCTTTTTTTCTTCTTTCTTCTTCTTCTTCTTCTTCTTCTTCTTCTTCTTCTTCTTCTTCTTCTTCTTCTTCTTCTTCTTCTTCTTCTTTTTCTTTTTTTTCTTCTTCTTTCTCTCCTCCTCCTCCTCCTCCTCCTCCTCCTCCTCCTCCTCCTCCTCCTCCTCCTCCTCCTCCTCCTCCTCCTCCTCCTCCTCCTCCTCCTCCTTCTCCTCCTTCTCCTCCTCCTCCTCCTCCACCTCCTCCTCCTCCTCCTCCTCCTCCTCTTCCTTTTTCTCCCCCTTTTTCTCCTCGTTTATCTGCTTCTTTTTCTCCATCCTTTTCTCACAGTCATTTTCCCTTCTTTTTCTCCTCCTTTTTCTCTTTTTCCGACATTTGTCTTTCTCGACCTCCGACTTTTTTTTTTCTCCCCATTGTTCCTCGTTCATCTCCTCCTTATCCTTCCTCTCCCCCTTCCTTTTACTTTTCTTTCTTCCTCCCCCCGTATTCCCCATCATCTTTCTCTACTACGCTTGTTGATTTGCATCCAGGTTTCTTTGCTATTCGTTGTATTTAGCTAACTCCTTCTTATCTCTTTAAATATTGCCCTAATCTGGATGGACTCGCAAGACCTGGCTGACTAGTTGTTGGGTACTGGACAGAAAAAATACAAAGGAAACGGGTGACGGAGTATCGAACAGCTACCAAATCTACTGTTCGGAGCCATGGAACTATTACCAGTCTCGCTTCGTACTGAAAATATCGCTCCCAAAGCTTTGCTCACAGCTTTCGAGGTTCATGGAAACCTGATCTTTCATCGACGTGGCAATGGTATTTCTTTTCCACTTTTGGGATTGCCAATCCACATTAAGGTCATCGCAAGACAAACTCCAGCAAGCAAGACTGAAAGTGTTCTTCGAAGCTCTTGGCCATGAAATATGCAGTTACGGAATAATATCATGAATACCCTGTTTGTTTAGCATGAATATTTCATTTAGACAAGCAGACGAAAAACCCTGGCTCTCACGGGAACAGTGTTCCCAAAGTCATGTCAGGAGTCAACTGCGTGGCAAAGGATTGATTACCATGCAAATGCCAAACACTGCATTGATTGCACGTTCGATTTCTAGAAAGTAAACGGCCTGCTAGCCAAGAAATCGCCCACATGCAGAGAAGTGATTAGCCACAGCATCGACGGGGAGGAAAAGTCAATATTCTACACAGCTTTGAGTTCATCACTCGTCCTGAATTCGTAGACTCAGGGAAACTAAGCAGGAGGAACCAGTTTCTCTAGGTCCAACATCGGAAACCAGATCAGACGATTACGTAACAAAATACATAGATGAGCAATCATACCAGATTATCCACAGGTTCGACTTGTATGTCCACGAAGATGTCTGAGCCGGCAAATCCTTCTGGATAAGCCGCTAATGAACGCTGAATAGCGGAAGAACGATCCTACTAGTCAAAAACGGGCAGCCAATACATGTACTTCTGCCCTCCGTATCCTGTTACCGTAGACCGGCCTGCTCCACTTCCCGTTGGTCTCTGGTCGTCACACAGTCGTCCATGATGGTCATTCTGAAGCTCTGGGGACTCCATGTATTTCTCCTGGAACAGTGGCTGGCTCCCCTCCTTCGCGGGGATCGATACTGCCATGATTGATCCTCACTGTCCATCAGCTCTGTCCGACAGCGTGGGTGCCAAAGGTGCCAAAGATGGCTGCCTCCAAGGAATGGCTGCTCATTTACGAAGCTTTTGCTTGAATATTGGAGTCCCGTCAATCACCAGACATTTCACCCCCGCGCTATGCATGCGGCACTGCTGCGCTTTGGAAATAAGGGGAGATTTGCATCCCAAATCTCGATTTGGCTGCAAGGTGCGATTGGAATTCCCTAAACTGTTGTAGATTTGCTTTGAGTTTTTTCTCTTCGAGGATCAACGGCAACCTCACTTCTCAGGCAGCATGCACTGGCTCCTCCCTCTATGGTGTGTAGAAGTTCAAGTGTGCTATAAAGATGCCTTGCAACATGTCCGATTTTAAGTGTTTTCTACAGAGGAAAAGATAGCTCTTGCGTCTCTGGGGATCAGGTCTCTTCGCTGAACTCTTCAGGTCGACCTCCATTCGAAGCAAGTGACCTCGTTTATGTTTTATGAGACGTTCGTCTTCCCTCGCGACCATTTTGTTATCAGCATGCTGAGCCCCTGGATTTTCCTTATCAATGATAAAACCATTTTATCGCTCAGTAGAGCTTAGGAAAATTCCCCAGAAAATTTACCACCCACAGTGTTTGAAATCACCAGGCAAAAGAGAACGACAGTGTTTAGCTGTACACAAGTCACCGGAAACCACAAAATCGGTCACAATAATAAAATGTTGCGACTCTACATTAAACTTGAATGAGTGTTAAAAACACATCAATATTAAACACACCATTTAGCCTATCAATAAACTAAATGAGCTTGGGTATTTTCTCTTTTTTTTGCAACTTTACAAAAACTATCATCATATATCTGGTAACAATTCTAGTTGGATCATATTCAGTAGTGTTTGAATGTTTGATATGCTACATTGTACACTCAGAGCATTTCGTTTATATAAAGATTAAATTTGAATGTCAAAGAAAACCTGCACGTTACCTGTGAGTGATCACTTCAGCGTCAACAAGGGGCTGCCTGCAGTGTGGAGGAGAATCATTCCCTTTGTGCCGCTATACCCCCGCAGTTCCTCTGGAATTGGGCAGAAGCTCCGACCTCTTCACCCGGTCTAGCCAAGGTGTGTGTGTCTAGTGACAAAACTAACAATACAACTATCTTATCTCTCCCCGCGACTCGTGTGGATGACACCCTAATAAGTCGCTGGGATCAACCGTGGCAGATACAAGCGTCAAAGCAGCCACTGAAGGGCACGTACTGAGGCTCTGGTCCAGCGGCTCTCAGGGGCAAGACACGGTGGAATGACGTGGTGTGAGCTCGCCTCCCTGACGCTCACTTTGGATGTCTGGCTCGGCGCAGTCCCGTAGTGGGGCAACCTCCCAGAGGAAGCGCTGCCTTCGACGACAAAGCTCCAAAGCGGCGACTGCTGCCAGTTGACAAATGTCGACCCCTACATGGGCTGACACACCGTGAGCGATTGACGGATTGGATCACAGTAAGTCCGAACCTTTCTAACCCCCTCCCTCAACCACACCCCTCCTCCACACACACAAGACGTATCTACTCCCCCCTCTTTTCCTTTCCCCTTCATTTTTACCCACCCACCACCACCACCACCCGCCCCCTCCCCTCACTTCTTTCCTACCACCCCCCACCCCCCTTCCCACTCTTCACTTCATACCATTACTGTAAAACTCCTTTTGACACCTTCCTCCTATTCCTCCTTCACCCCCCCCCTCCCCACCCCCTACCTCCTTCCGACTTGGTCAGTAGAGCGGGATTTAGAAACCCTACTGACTCGTCCCCCCTCCCCCAGGCGCTCACCACATGCTTTGCTGTCCTGCTTCCAGAGTGCAGCATGCTCCATTACACCCAAAAAAACTGAAGTCTCCCTCGCGTAATCTTCATTACACACGCGAAGTATATTTTGTGCCATTCTGTAAACCCGAGTCAGTAGTATTGACTCTGGCACAGTTCGCAATGAATGCGTAATAGGCTTGACCCTTGGCATTACAGCCTTGCGCCAAAAATAGTTCGTTCTGATACTATTTTCTCTCCACTTTTTACAGAAATCATTCAGATGTCAAAACTTGTTTCCATTTCAACACAAACATTTTATTGTATCGAATAAACGCTTGTTTGTTGTCTCAACAAGAGTAAGTTAAGAGTTTTGTGCGAAATAGTCTTAGAACTACTCTAACGGCGTATGTCAGGGAGCACATCGGCTATCCCACAAGCCTCTCGTGTGACCTCCGCTTGCATAAATTGGCTGAAAACCTTCCATCACGTGATGTGAACTGTGCTAGAGATACTTTTGCCGGTAGGCGAAATCTCTAGTTTACTAGAATGATTTTGTGCTCCATTACACCCAAGAAAACTGAAGTCTCCCTCGCGTAATCTTCATTACACACGCGAAGTATATTTTGTGCTCCATTACACCCAAGAAAACTGAAGTCTCCCTCGCGTAATCTTCATTACACACGCGAAGTATACTTTGTGCGGTTAGGTGTATTCATAAACGATTTAATGTTTGCGTTTTGCGCAGTATACTCGGGTAGTACGTGGTTTGTAGTGTTGCTAATTAAAAAAATCAAATTAGCTCATGTTTCTCTTCATTGTATTTCCTCGGTTTGTATTTAAGTCGTTTAAGTGATGCTCTTGTTTTTCCTTCCTAATTATTCTGGGAAAATCTCTCTCTCTCTCTCTCTCTCTCTCTCTCTCTCTCTCTCTCTCTCTCTCTCTCTCTCCCTCTCTCTCTCTCCCTCCCCCTTCTTTCTGATCAAGGGTCACTCCTGCCCGCTACGCGCACAGACATCCGCCCCCAGGTTTCCCATGCCGTACTTACCTCCCTCTCAGTGGGGGTGGTGACGGAACCGCTCACTGGATTACTGGTCCTTCCATCTCTCGCACCCCGCCTGCCTTTGTTGTTTCATACCGTGCACGGCGCTGTTCCCTGTGTCAACAGCTTCCTTCAGGCAGGGTGGCAACCGCACTGGTCTGGAGGTATGGATGATCTGGAGGTATGGGGGATCTAGAGGTATGGGGGATCTGGAGGTATGGGGGATCTGGAGGTATGGGGGATCTGGAGGAATGGGGGATCTAGAGGTATGGGGGATCTGGAGGTATGGGGGATCTGGAGGTATGGGGGATCTGGAGGTATGGGGGATCTGGAGGTATGGGGGATCTGGAGGTATGGGGGATCTAGAGGTATGGGGGATCTGGAGGTATGGGGGATCTGGAGGTATGGGGGATCTGGAGGTATGGGGGATCTGGAGGTATGGGGGATCTGGAGGTATGGGGGATCTGGAGGTATGGGGGATCTGGAGGTATGGGGGATCTGGAGGTATGGGGGATCTGGAGGTATGGGGGATCTGGAGGTAGGGGGTTATGACGGCTTCCCCTCGACCATTCTAGAACTTGTGGGTGGACCGGTCAGCAAGCGTCTGTATTTGTGTCGGCTAAATGCAGCCATATCGTGGAGTATGCGGCGTGGGGGGTGGGGGGAGAAAAGGTTCGGAACGTTTGGACAAAACTAAATGGCACGAGCACACACACACATATAGGCACACACACACACACACACACACACACACACACACACACACACACACACACACACACACTCACACACACACACTCACACACACACACACACGCACACACACACACACAGACAGAAACACACACGCGCAGGCACACCAACGTGCATTGTCGTGAGCGAGCAAATGCACTTATATACGCCGGTAAGGTGATAGAGAAAGACAGAAGGCAACTTGCATTTAAGGTTCTCTTTTGAAAAAGAAAAAGAAAGTCCAGACAGGAATACATGGAGCGACGGGCACCAATATTCTCTGTAGGGCAGATGACACTTTGCGGAGCAAAACAAATGAATGAACAAATGCATGAACTAATACATACGTAAATGAATGAATGAATGAGTGAATGAATGAATGAATGAATGAATGAATGAGTGAATGAATGAATGAATGAATGAATGAATGAATGAATGAATGAATGAATGAATGAGTGAATGAATGAATGAAATCTTACGGTCTATCAATCTTTTTGGGCTATGTAAGGTCATTGACTACGAAATCACTAGAGCTAGGGGGTGTAAAACTATAAGCAAGTCAAGCCACGGTTTCTTTAGTTATTTACCTATTACGAATCACAAAGGTAGACGCGGTGGGTCTATTCTTATTCCTAACGCACATGGGGAGCAGACCAAGTGACAAATGCTCTTACAGACTGGAAGGCAAATCCGCAGACGAGCACACTGACAGAAACATAGACATCAAGAAACCAGGCAGGCAAGGAAGCAGATAGGCAGGCAGGTAGACAGACAGGCAGGCAAGCAGGCAGGCAGCCAGGCACATGCAGACATGCACAGGTTGGCAGGCACAGGTAGGCAGGCAGGCGCAGGTAGACAGGCACAGGTAGGCAGGCAGACACAGGTAGGCAGGCAGGTAAGCGCAGGCAGACACAGTTAGGCAGGCACAGGTAGGCAGGCAGGCACAGGTAGGCAGGCAGGCTCAGGTAGGCAGGCAGGCAGACAGGCAGACGGACAGAGAGGCAAGCAGGCAGACAGGCACAGGTAGGTAGGCAGGCACAGGTAGGCAGACTCAGGTAGGCAGGCAGGCAAGCAGGCAGGAAGCCAGGCACATGCACACAGGCACAGGTAGGCAGACAGGCAGGCAGGCAGGCAGGCAGCCAGGCACAGGCAGACAGGCACATGTAGACAGGCACAGGTAGGCAGGCAGGCAGGTATGCACAGGTAGGCAGGCACAGGTAGGCAAGCAGGCACAGGTAGGCACAGTTAGGCAGGCACAGGTAGGCAGGCAGGCACAGGTAGGCAGGCAGGCAGACAGGCAAGCAGACAGACAGCCACAGGTAGGCAGGCAAGCAGACAGGCAGACAGGCAAGCAGGCAGGCACAGGTAGGCAGGCACAGGCAGGCAGGCAGGCAGGCAGGCACAGGTAGGCAGGCACAGGTAGGCAGACAGGCAGGCAGGCACAGGTAGGCAGGCACAGGTAGGCAGACAGGCAGGCAGGCAGATAGGCACTGGTAGGCAGGCACAGGTAGGCAGGCAGGCACACAGGCAGGCAGGCAAGCAGGTAGGCAGGCACAGTTAGGCAGGCACAGGTAGACAGGCAGGCAGACAGGCAGACAGGCAAGCAGGCGGACAGGCACAGGTAGGCAGGCACATATAGGCAAGCAGGCAGGTAGACAGGCAGGCAGGCAAGCAGGCAGACAGGCACACGTAGGCAGGCAGGCAGACAGACAGGCCGGCAAGCAGGCAGGCAGGCACAGGTAGACAGGCACAGGTCGGCAGGCAAAGGTAGGCATGCACAGGTAGGCAGGCACAGGTAGACAGGCACAGGTAGGCAGGCACAGATAGGCAGGCAGGCAGACAGGCAGACAGGCACAGGTAGGCAAGCAGGCAGGCAGGCACAGGTAGGCAGGTAAGCACAGGTAGGCAGGCACAGGTAGACAGGCATGCAGACAGACAGGCAGGTAAGCAGGCAGGCAGGCAAACAGGCAGGCAATCAGGCAGACAGGCAGATCGGTAGACAAACGCACAACAAATGGACACAAAGCCAGACGAAAAAGACGAGCAAAAACAGCGTGGCGTTTACAAAATAAACAAAAATACTGCAATATGCATGCTATTTTGTTTTGGTTTTCAAGGAAAGCCCCCAAAAGAAAACACATACGCACATACACACACGCGCGCGCGCGCGCGCGCCCGCGCGCACACCCACCAAATACACTGCCAAGAAAAGACACTAGCTTCGTAGCTGGAAAAAGAACCGCACGGACGGAAACAGTGAGAAGCAATCAGGGAAAGAAAGGAGGAGGAAGCGGAGAATGGCGACTGGAATTGGGCTGGACGGTCACCTGGCGCTGGCTGGGGCACTCCCAGAGCTTGGTCAATAGTTCCGGTAGCAGAGGTCGCCATGTTGACTCGGCATTGTTTTACGAGCGTCGTGCCAGGAGACCGTGGTGGTGAAAATCGAGGCACGGGCAGCTTGCGTCCCACTACGCCCTTTGTTCCTGGGCCAAGTAGGCGCCCTACCTGTGTTGACTTTCCATCGGCCCGCGGTAAATTC